>JAQZBX010011810.1:0-42130 GCA_029593785.1 Cabassous unicinctus | reverse complement strand
TATAAAAAAAAAAAAAGATAATTATTAACACCCCCATTTTATAAAACAAGGGGGCTGCAGCTCAGAGAGGCTAAGTAACCTGATCCAGATCCCTCAGCTAGAAAGCGATATCCACTGGAGCACTCAATCCACCACCCGAGGGTTTCCCCAAGAGAGGTTCTCCAGGACACCAAACTGGATTTCAGATGGCTCCTAGACCAGTGTGGTAGTTTGATAATATTTATGAATTCCAAAAAGAGATATTGATTATGTGTGTAAACTGGTCGGTTCCTCTGGGCATGATACCCTTTGATTATATTAAAGGTTACGTTTATTTGACTAAATTAATATTAGAGCTTTGATTCGGCCACGTCAGTAGGGTATTGAGTCCCTGCCCCCTTGGTGGGTGGACACACATACAGAAAAAGACACAGTAGGGAAGCGGATGTGGCTCAAGCGATTGGGCTCCCGTCTACCATATGGGAGGTTCCAGATTCAATTCCTGGGGCTTCTTGGTGAAGGCAAAAATGGGCCCGCATGGAGAGCTGATGGCCCAAGCGTAGTGCTGGCACAACAAGATGACACAACAAAAAAGAGACACAGAGGAAAAAGACAATGAGAGACACAACAAACCAGGGAGCTGAGGTGGTGCCTCTCTCCCACATCGGAAGGTCCCGGGATCGGTTCCTGGTGCCTCCTAAAGAGAAGACGAGAAGACACAGAAGAACACACAGCGAATGGACACAGAAAGCAGACAGTGAGCACAAGCAGCAAGGGGGGGCGGATAAATAAAATAAAATAAATCTTTAAAAAAAAAAAAAAAAGACATAGCAGAGGAAAAGAGGCAGCTCATTAGACAGGGCAGAGGTCCCTGGAAGAGAGATGAGCCTGATAGTCTACAGCTGACATTGTGAAGAAACCAGAGCAGCTGAGATGGAAAGAAACGAGCCCCGGGAAGACAGATGAGCCTTATGCCAGACTACAGCTGGGATCAGAAGAAGCTGGGACCATGGAGCCTTAAGAGGAAGAGGAGGGCTGAACCCTCACAGACATCACCTACCATCTTGCTTCAACATGTGGCAACGTGAGGAAGTACCTCTTATGGTACCTTGAGTTGGACTCTTTAGGGCCTTGTGACTGTAAGCTTCTACCCCCAAAAAATACCCTTTATCAAAGCCAACAGATTTCTGGTACTATGCATCAGCACCCCTTTTGGCTGACTAATACAACCAGCTTTAAAAAACACTGAAGGACATTGATAGACTAAATAAATAAATAAATCTCAACCTAAACCTCACACCTTATACAAAAATTAATTCAAAATGGATCATGGATTTATATGTAAAATGTAAAGCTGTAACACCTTTAGGGGAAAAAAGAGAAAATTTTTGGGATCTAGGGCTAGGCAAAGAGTTCTTGGACTTGACATCAAAATCACAATCCATAAAAAGAAAAATTGATAAACTGAACCTCATCAAAATGTAAAACTTTTGCTCTGTGAAAGCCTATGTGAAGAGGATAAAAAGACAAATTACAGACAGGAGAAAATATCTGTAAACCATATATCCAACAAAGGACTGGTATCTAGACTATATAAAGAACTCTCGAAACTCAACAGTAAAAAACAACCCAATTAGAAAATGTGCAAAAGACATGAATAGACATTTCACCGAAGAAGATACATAGATGGCAAATAAAGACATGAAAAGACATTTCAACATAACTAGCCATTAGGGAAATGTCAATTAAAACCACAATGAGATATCTTTACACACTTTTCAGAAGGGCTTAAAATATACAGATATGTAGTGACGACACCAAATACTGGTGAGGAAAAACTAGATCACTCATACATTCCTGGAGGGAATGTAAAATAGTACAGCCACTCTGGAAAACAGTTTGGCAGCTTCCTATAAAACTAAACATGCAGTTACCATATGACCCAGCAATTGTACCCTTGGGCATTTACCCAAGTGAAATAAAAACTTATGTTCATACAAACACCTATACACAAATGTTCATAGCAGCTATTTTTGTAATAGTCAAAAACTGAAATCAGACCAGATGTCCTCCAATCAGTGAATGTTTAGACAAACTGTAGCATATCCATTCTACGGAATATAAAAAAGGAATGAACTATTGATACACGCAACAACTTGGATGAATCTCCAGGGAATTACACTGAGTGAAACAAGCCAATCCCAGCACCAAGACAATTAAATGGGGGAAAGAAGAGTCCCTTCAAAAAATGGAGGTGGGACAACTGGATATCCATATGAAAAGAATATACAAAAGGTGCCTCTCTGCTCCTGCCTGTTCAACAAACAGCCACATCTTTTCATGAAAAGGGAAAAGCAGAGCAACAAAAGCTGCATCCCTGAGACCCACAGGTGGAAGTCAGAATAAACACATTTGGCTGTATTGGGTGCCTGGTCACCAGGGCTGCTGTAAACTCCAGCAAATTGTAAGTTATTGCCATTGATGACCCCTTCATTGACCTACACTGGTCACTGAACTACATGGTCTATGTGTTCTCGTATGATTCCACCCATGACAAGTTCAAAAGCACTGTCAAGGCTGAGAATGGGAAGCTTGTTATCAGTGGGAATCCCACGACTATCTTCCAGGAGCGAGATCCCATCAACATCAAATGGGCTGATGCTGGTGCTGAATGTGTTGAGGAGTCTACTGGTATCTTCACGACCCTAGTGAAGGCTGGGGCTCAGTTGAAGGGTGGCACCAAGAGAGTCATCATCTCTGCCCTTTCAGCTGGTGTCCCCATGTTTGTGATGGACGTGAACCATGACAAGTATGACAACTCCCTGAAAATCATCAGAAATGCTTCCTGCACCACCAACTGCCTGGCCCCCCTGGCCAAGGTCATCCATGACAACTTTAGCATCAAGGAGGGACTCATGACCATGGTCCACACCATCACTGCCACAGAGAAGACTGTGGATGGCCCCTCTGGGAACATGTGGCATGATGGCCATAGGGCTGCCCAGAACATCACCCCTGAATCTACTGGTGCTGCCAAGGCAGTGGGCAAGGTCATCCAGGAGCTGGATGGGAAGCTCACTGGAATGGCCTTCTGTGTCCCCACCCCCAATGTGTCCATCATGGATCTGACCTGCCATCTAGAGAAAGTGGCCAAATACAATGACATCAAGAAAGTGGTGAAGCAGGCATCAGAGGGTCCCCTAAAGGGTATTCTGGGCTACACTGAAGACCAAGTTGTCTTCTGTGACTTTAACACTGACACCCACTTGTCCACTTTTGATGCTTGGGTGGCATTGTCCTCAATGACCACTTTGTCAAGCTCATTTTCCTTGTATGACAATGAATTTGGCAAAGCAACAGGGTGGTGGACCTTATGGTCCACATAGCCTCCAAGGAGTAAGAGCCCCTGGGCCACCAGCCCCAGCAACAGCATGAGAGGAAGAGAAGGGCAGTCAGCTGCTGGGGAGTCCTAGCCCTAGTTTTAAAACCTTCTGCTGAATAAAAAAAGCCAGTCGCAAAAGGCCACATATTGTATGATTCCATTTCTATGAAATGTCAAGAATAGGCAAGTCTGTGGAAAAGAAAATAAATTAGCGACTGCCTAGAATTGGGGTCGGGAGGTGGGGAGGATGAATGGGGGGGTGACTGTTAAAGGATCTAGGGTTGTTTTGTGGAATGATAAATTTGATTGTGGTGATGGTTGTACAACTCTGAATATACTAAAAACCACTGAATTGTAGACTTTAAATGAGTAAATTGTATGGGATGTGAATTATATCTCTAAAAAAGCTGTTTAAAAAAAAGTTCCAATCCCAAAAGGTTACATACGGGATGATTCCATTTATATGACATTTTTGAAATAAAATTCTATAGCGGAACGGATGAGCTCAGTGGTTGAGCGCCTCCCTCACATGTACAAAGGTCCTGTGTTCAATCCCTAGGACCTCCTAAAAAAATTCTAGAAATGGAGGACAGATTAGTAGTAATCAGGGGTTGGGAGGCAGAGGAAGGGAGAGAGGTGAGTGTGATTATAAAAGGGCAATATGAGGGTTTCTTGAGGTGACTGAACTGTTCAGTATCTTGACTGTGGAGGTGAATACACAACCTACACATATGATAAAATTCTATAGAACTAAATACACACACAAATGGGCACAAGTGAAACTGGGGAAGTGTTAATAAGATCTGTGGGTTGCATCAATATCTTGGTTGTGATATATCACAGTTTTGCAAAATGTTACCATTACTGGAGACAGGGAAAGAGAACAGGGGATCTCTGCATTTTTCTTAAAACTGCATGTGTAGCTACAGTTATCAATAAAAATTCCCATTAAAAAAAAACTGAAATCAGAGTAAGAAAACTGTTGCCTTCTCAATTTCACTTCTGAAAATTAGGAAAGGAGTCTCCTCTGGTGTAGGTGTGCATTGGCTCTTAATCTGCTTTACCCTTTTTAACAAGGGAGAGCAGACCTCAGGTTGGACGCCTCTGCAGACAAGAAAAGCCAGCTAGACCTCAATAAAGCACTTTCATTTGATGGTGTTTAGTTCTTTATTTTACCTAAATGCTATGATATAGGATTAAGAACACAGATGCTGAGTTCCAATTCCAGCTCTGTCACTTACTACCTGTGTGACTAGTCACTTAACGTCTCTGTACCTTGGTCACCTCATCTGTAAAATGGGTATGATGAGAGTGCCCGCATCATGGATTTTAAATCAATGTGTGTGTGTATACCTGTCACAAAGTATCATTATCTTCTGTACCATAACAAGGGTCAAGGAAAAAATCACGTTTTAGAAAGTTTTGGAAGCACAGATTCAGGCCATACTACCTCTGGAACGTGCCCCTTTGGCCTTCACACGCCCTGATGCGACACACCAGTGCACACCCACCTGCACACTTGGTGCGGCTGAGGAGCGGTGGTCCGGGGCGGCCGGTGCCGCCGTCGCCGGGGCGCGTGAGCAGCACGCTGATCTCGTATTCGGTGTCCGGGTCCAGATGCCACAGCTTGTAGGTCTGCAGGCTGACGGCGTGCACCTCGGCCCACGGGCCGCGCGCCATGCGGTACTCGATCTCCTTGCGCACGATCGGCCCGTCGCCGATGATGGAGTTGGTGTTGAGCTGGATGATGAGGTAGGTGGGGCCGGCGCGCAGCAGCTGCGGGGGCGCGATGGGGGTGGGGGGCTCTGCGAGGAGACGGGGTCGGAGGGGAGCCGGCAGATGCTGCTGTGAGACCCCGGCCCCAACTCCTCACCTCCACCACACCCAAGTCCCAGGAGCCCTCGTCGGTGGACCAAGTCGCCTCTCCAGCCCCCACTAAATCCCCGCACCCTAAGGGACCCGCTCAACTATGTGACTCCGCCCACCCTCCGTAAGACCCCACCCCGCCCTCACCCCTCAGCCCACATCCTCTCCCTCACGCCCCTCAGAATCCCCAAGTCCCCGCCTCCAATGGCTGACCACACACCCCTCCTGTCAACACCCCTCACCGCTGGACCCCGCCTCTCCTGGCTCTCACTTTGACCCTGTCCCCTCCACCGGTCCCGCCCCTTGGCCAGACCCCCACACCCCCACCCCTCAGAGGGTGCGCCGGTAGCGGGCCTATGCGCACTGACCCTTGACGATGAGCTCCGCAAAGTTGGAGACGCCAGCGCCGCGAGGGGCCTGGGACACGCAGCGGTACATGTCCTGCTCCGCGCGACTCACGGCGACCAGCGGAAAGGTGGCCAGGAAGCGCCGGTGGCTGATGTGCCGCACGCCGGCGGCGGGCACCAGCGCCCCACTCTGCCGCTGCGGGGGAGAGGGGAGGGTATCGGGGTCACGGGCGCCGGGGAGGGAGGGGTCCCGATCCCGCTGTGACAGGGAGGACATGGGGTTCCTGGAACCAGCTCCACCACAGGATGGTGCGAGATTAGAGGCTGAATGAGAGAAGGTGGTCGCTTTGGTGGGGAGCGGAGTTGAAGGATCCTGGAGCCGCGCTCTGCCCGGGGTGTGGGAGGAGGGAGGCACCCAAGCTGGCAGCACGGAACCTGGGGGACTCGCCAGGAATGAGGGGTGGACGCAGAGGCGTGTGTATGGGTGTTGGAGGACGGTGTAAGGACTCAGCAACACGCAAGGGAGCTAGGACCAGGAAGAAGCCCGCCCCCCCAACCTTGGGCAAGTCCCCCACCCCCACCCCCAAACCTGCAGGAGAAAGCGTTCTGCCTCGGCCGCCCTGCCGGCCGCCATGCACTGGAACGAGGCGTTCTGGCCTGCGTTGACCTCCACATCGCCCAGGCGGGAGAAGTGCGGGGCCTTGGCTGCGGGAATAGAGCAGCGCCATGACCTCCGCCTACGTCTCCTGCAGGCAGGAGCCGCGGCCGCCGGCGCCCTTCACCTCTGTACCCCCAGTGGGCTGAGACTCACCACAGGGGTAGCTGAGAAGCAGGATGTCATCCAGGCCCATGTAGCCCCTGCGGTCTGGGGAGATGAGGGCCTCAAACAGCACCTGCGGGAGGCAGAAGGGCCCATGTCACATTGGCAGCCCTCCGTCTCTGCCTCCTTCAGCTCTACCCTAGCCCCATCCTCCTCAACCAGCCTAGGTCTGCCCAGCTCACACTGACCCTCGCTACCAAGCCAGCTAATTGGGGGAGACCGTGATATCAGCATCCAGAGCTAACATTTTCAAAGCCAATCCTGGAGAGTTACCTTTAAAGAGCAAAATTCTTTATCCATCCAGACAGGGTTTCCAGGTCAACACTGTTCCAAATCATCCTTGACCCTGGCCATAGACTATTCTTATTTACAAATGACCCCTGATGCTGAACCCAGACTGACCTCAGTCACTGAATAATCCAATGCTGACCACAGACTGATCCATGACCCTGACCACAGATTAACCCTGATGTTGAACAAAGACCAACTCCAACCTCAGTCACTCACTCACTAATCCCTG
Source organism: Cabassous unicinctus (assembly GCA_029593785.1). NCBI lineage: Eukaryota > Metazoa > Chordata > Mammalia > Cingulata > Chlamyphoridae > Cabassous > Cabassous unicinctus. Next base: position 35,216 of record JAQZBX010011810.1, on the reverse strand, counting down.
GCCTTAAGATAACATCACCCCCCAACCCCATCACAGGATGACCACAGACTGACCCCAGCCCACCTGATACTCATTGGGCCAGAAGGTGCTGACAGCCAGCTCAGTCTGGTGCCACACTCGGCCATGGGATCCAGTCATATTCCAGACGGCGCTGCCCAGGGGGCCTCCGTTGACACGCACGTAGACGCCCAGGGTGCCCGGGCTGTGCCCATCCTGGCTGTAGAGGAAATAGCTGAACTGCACACAGTGGGTGTCATTCTCACTCAGGCTCTGGAAGATGACATGGGCCCGCTGGCCTGGGGCATGCTGGGAAGCATTGACCATGAGATAGGAGCCTGGAAAGAGAGCAGGAAGAGGTAGGAGCCAAGGAGGCTTGGAGCAGGACCAGGGTCAGGAGGGCAGAAACAAAGGACTCCAGGCATGTGGACCCACCAGGAGTTAGGGGTTCTTGGCCCAGCTCTGACTCACTGGGTAAGTCCCTTCACTGCCCTGGGCCTATTTCCCAAAGAAGAGAGTTGGAGCAGCAAAAAAAAAACACACACAAATCTGACTTTATCAAACCCTTCTGTGACTCCTCACCACCTACAGATTACAGCCCAAGCTCATGGCCTACCGGATACACAGACTTGCCCACGTTCTGAGCTGTCCCTGGAGATAGACTAGGTCATTCTCTCAGGAGTCAAGAGTCTGGCACATAGGCCCTCAAAGGCCACCTCTTCCCAAACCCTCCCTCCACAGCCCCCGTGGGTGACTAATACAGGGTGTGGGGGTCTGCCAGGGCCCTGTGGTGCCTCAGGGCTCCACTGTGTGCCCAGCACTGGCTCTGACTCCATGCTGTATGGAACAGACTGAAAGAAAGGACCAGCTTCCCTTCCAGCCCGATGCCCTGAGTCTAAAATCCTGGGATACAAATTCTCTGGATTTCCAATCTGGAGAAAGGCAGGCCCTGTCCCTTCCCCAGAGAGCAAGGCTGTGTGCTGGTGAGGAGCCAGGGGGCTGGACTTCTCAGCCCGGCGGTAGATTATGGCTCCTTGTCAGGAAAGAAGGCCCTGCAGCTGCCAAGGGGGCGCCCTCAGCCACCCAGCACCGCTGCCCTGGGCTTGGCTGCCAGCCAGCACAAGCTCATTCAGCTCCCAAACCACGAGGCTCCCCGCTCCGGCTGGGTCCCTGGGGACTCCGCTGGAGGGGATCTCATTCATCTCTGCAAGCCAGGAGTGTACGGAGGAGGGCCCTGGATCAGTCCTGGCTGGGCCCGAGACTAAACAAACTCCAGGTGCCCATTGGTCAGGCAGCTGTCCCTCCCGGAACAGCTCATCCCAGCCCCCAACACACTCTTGGCCCGCTCCTCCTTCCTCCTCTCTCCTCTCCTAGTGAGCAGCTGTGTGTCTCTCCCCCTTCCAATCTGACACTTTGTTCTTGCCTCTTCCTCCCGCTTCCTCTGCCTCTCTCTTTCTTCTTTTTCCCTAATTTTTTCTCCCACTCTCCATCCCTCCCCTCCCTTCCATTTACTCGCTTTGCCCCGTCACTTTGCCTTCTCCTCTCTCCTGCTCTCTGCCTCTGAGTAGGAATCTCCCTCCTTCCTTCTCTCTACCCACCCCCAACTCCCTTCCCCAGAACACAAGTCCCAAGAGGTCTGTGAATGTCTGTCTTGCTTACCGCTGCCTCTCCAAGATCTCACTCCAGGCCCTCCCTAAATTCTAAATCCCTCTCTCCCCTTTCTCATAGCTTGTGTGTGAGCGAGAGACAGAGCCCACACATGGTAGTCAAGGCTATAAGAGGTGATTTCAAATCGGCTGCCTTGTACTGGGATGCCGACCGTGCACCGGGCCAAAGCTGGGCCCGGGGGATGCGGAGGTACCTTGGCAGGTCACTCTCAGCCATGTCTGACTGTGATACCTGCCAGCACACAGGTCAAACAGGGAGCTGAGAGCCCTGAGGAGGCAGAGACAAATGCCGCAGGGGCAGCACAGAAGGGGGAGGCAGAGAGGCCTCCAGGAGGCAGGGAGAGCTGTGGGAGACAAGGCAGCAGAGTCCACCTACACAGGGAAGTAGGGGGCCTCTTCACACTAGTTTCAAGTCCTGGCCCCACCACGGAGGGCCTTTGCTGCTCCCCCTGCCCCAGACAGCAGGTGCAGTCTCAGCCACGCCACAGGCCGACAGGGAGACCCTGGGCCACTACTGTGGTAGGGCAGGGGAGAGGAGGGCCTTAGGCTGTCCAGTTTAGCAAGCCCATTTGGTTCTCCCGCTAGGCTACATTTTCCAATCCAGCCTTCATGAGTAATCAAGTTGGTAATCGGGCCTCCATCTGTGATATCTTTTTTTCATTTCCCAGTTGATTCTGAACCAGCAGTGGAGTGCTAGCATGAGGGATCCTCAAAGACCTCCAGCAATAGCAACTAAATATTGAGTCCCTACATACCACCCCCCTGCTATGAACTTTATAGGCATTATCTGACAGCCCTATGAAAGACACTATTGTTTTCTCCATTAAGAAAATGGAGGCTCAGAAAGGTTAAGTGACTAGCCCAAGGTCACACAGCTGGTAAAGGGATAGAGGCAGGATTTGAACCCAGGTCTTCATAACTCTGGAGCCAGTCCTCTAGGGGATCATCATTCAAGTAGGAGATCAGAATAGAGACCAGGTAATTAGTCTCCTGGCTCCTAGTCCAGTGCTGAGGATGCCAAAAGTACCCTTTCCTGAAATAGGAGTGGAAGAAGATGGGAGCTGGGAAGGATCTGGGACTTCCAGGAAAAAGGAAACAGAAGAAGGAAGTTTTCATACACATCCAGTCCCCAATGTCTCTGCTTTGACAGCATCTTCAAGTTGGGATCCTGAGCCGAGCTGCAGGGGAGTAATGGGAATCGGGTTTTAACTGACAGCTGTAAGGACTTTTGATTACCTGTCTGCACCCATTTTACAGGTAAAACTACTTGATGCGCACAATTGGACAGCATCCAGAGAGTTCTACGTTCACAGCATCACGTATGTGATAACAGATGCAAAAGCAGATGAGGGCCAGAGAGGTTAATAATGTGCCCAAGCTCACAGAACAGGTAGGCAGAACTGTCCCTAGAAGGACATGACGAGGGGATGGGGAGTAGGCTCACCATGGGGCAGGTCCGCAGGGGTCCGGGTGCCAGGGTGGCTCCGCACTTGCTCCCACTGGAAGTCATTGTACTGGGCTTGGCTGTACTCGCAGGGCACTGCTGGGTCACTCGCCTCCTCGAAGGTGCAGCCGGCTATGAGGGCAGGGCCTGGTTAGCCAAGGCCAAGGCAGGGCTGCCAGCCAGGGAGGGCACCTGGGGCTGCCCTCCAGGTCCCCCCACTGTCCCTCCTACCCAGACCCACCTCCCACCCTTTACTCTCCTCAGGCTCCCCTCCACTGCTCCCTCCCTGTAACAAAACTCTTCTCCCTTCCCCTTCTCCTTCTACCAAGGCCCTCCCGTCTCTATCCCCTCCCAATACCAAGACCTCCCCACACTGCCCACTCCTCCAGCCCTACTCTGGACCCTCCACTACTCAACCACTCATCAAAGATCCTCCTCGATAAATACTAGTTCTCATTATTGCTGTATCACTGGAGCTTCACAGCAACTCTGTGAGATCAGGACTAGAATTATGCCCATTGTACAGATGAGGAAACAAAAGCCCAAAGAGGCTGAGTGACTTCCTTAAGGTCACACAGCTAGTTAATGGCAGAAGTGGGTGTCTTGTCACCTGCACCTCTACCTTCGCATAGAGGACAGACTGGACACCAAGACTGGCAGAATCACGGACGCCTTAAGCCAGAACTCACGGTAGCTCCTTAATGATAGCAATCACCGCCATCATCACAGGCTTACAAGCCAGGCACATTGATCAGCACCCTAAATGCAGTCTCCTACCAGCCCCGCTTCAGAGGCAGATTCCACTCTTATTCCCATAATTGAGCTTAAGGGATTTGGTCATTTGCCCAAAGTTACCCAACCTAGAACTCTACCTACAGGGACATGACACTCAAAAGTGCAGTCATGTGTGGCTTGGGCACACACGTGACCACAGGAAGCAAATTCCATGATTTAGAAACAATATTTACAGTTTAAAGGAAAATAAAAGTGGGGGGGTGAAAGTGTCAATCAACAGATGAATGGATAAACAAAATGTGGGAGATCTATACAATGGAGTATTATTCAGTCGTAAAAAAGGAATGAAATGATGATACATGCTACAACATGGATGAACCTTGAAATCATTATGTTGAGTGAAATAAGACAGATACAAAAGGACAAATACAGTATGATTCCACTTATATGAAATATCTAGAATAAGCAAATTCAGAAAGTAGCTTAGAGGTTACCAGGGGCCTGGGGGCAGGGGGAATGGGGAGTTTTACTTAATAGATACAAAGCTTCTGTTTGAAATGCTGAAAAAGCCTTGGTAATGGATGGTGGTGACAGTAGCACAACATTGTGAAAGTAAATAATGCCAGTGAAGTGCACACTTTTAAAAGGTTAAATGGGAAATTTATTTACATGTTACCATGATTTTTTTTAAGCAGAGGATGTGAACAGGAGGGGTAGCTTGAAATGGAAGCAGGCCCTCTGGTTGGTAATGAGGTCAATATATCATACTTGCTCATCAAAGCCCTGAGTTGAGTACTTAATAAACCTGAGAACACCCCGGGTTCAGAAAGTAACTGCAAACTGGTCCCCTGCACTCACTTGCAAACTTTAGTGCTTGAAGCCCTATCAGGGATAGTCCTGAGGGACCCAAGACCCAGGAAAATGCCCAAGCAAGCAGCTAGGAAGCAGGCACAAATGGTGCCAGGCCCTGTCCTGGGTACCCACCAGCCACTGGAACTTCTCCCCATTTGACAGATGAGGTGACTGAGGCTCCAAAGGGTAAAGGGATTCACCCAATGTATAACTTGGTAGCTAAGTGAATGGGCTTTGGAGTCAGTCACATTTGGGATTGAATCTCTGCAATTTACCAGCCCTTGTAACTATGATTTAAGTCATGTCTCCTTTCTGAGCCTCAGTCTCTCCATTCATATATGGGGTTGTTGAGGATTCACTGTGGGGTCCACTTAGCACAAGCCTTGGCACATAGCAGGCACTCGTGAAATTCTTAAATGTGCCATTTGAGCAGAGGCAGGATTTGAACCCATGCTGGTCAGATGCCAAAGTCCATGCCTCCTACCAGAGATGACTTCATGAGAAGGAGCGGACCTGAGCTGCTTCCCAGGCTCAAGGAGAAGAGGAAATAGGCAATAACTGGGGAGTGAGGGCCATGGGCCAGGCATGGTGCTGGGCATGCTCACAGACCACCAGGTGACTTCACGTCCAGGAGGCTCAGGTGTTTCATCTGGAACAACTACTTCTCTGGGTTGCTGTGCAGACAGCACGAACAGCCTATGGAAACACACCCAGCAGGGCCACACACACAGAAGGGGCTTGTCATTGTTGGGGACTCCCTTTTCCCTTCTTGGCCTCTTCAGAGTGTGAAATGCTGAGATGTGGGTGTGAGGCTAGCACTGAGAGGTCAGGGCAGAACAAGAGAAGCCTCTGTCTGGGGCTGGAGCAAGACCTTAGCTGTGCTCTTCCCTCTTTGTTTGAAAAACCTTGGTCAGCATCAGGCTCTGTGGCCTGGGGGAGATGGATGTTAACCTCTATCTGTGCTGGGAGGACCTCAACCCTCCCTCTAGAAAAAACCCACAGCACATGAGAGAGGGGACCTGGCCAGCAGGGATGATCATGGAGGGCTTCCTGGAGGAGGGGGGTATAGCTGTCTTCAGGGAGAAGTCCTCCCTGAGGCAGAGGGATTGCCAGAAAGGGAAGTCCAGGATCTAGGGTCAAGCTGGGGCTCAGATCCTCCTTGGTCCTTCAGCTGTCCCAGTGTGATGGTTTGAAGATGTATGTTCCCCAGAAAAGTATGTTTAAAGTTAACCCATTCCTGTAGGTGTGGACCCATTGTAAATAGGATCTTTTGGTGAGTAGGATCTTAAGATATCATTGTTGGGGTCTCCCTTTTCAGGATGGGTCTTAATTCTCTTACTGGAGTCCTTTGTAAGAAAATGAAATTCAGGAAAAGAGAAAGAAAGCCATGGAAGCAAGAAGCTGAAAGCAATGAAACCCAGAAAAGAAGGGAGAGACCAGCAGATGCCGCCACGTGCCTTGCCGTGTGACAGAGCAGTCCAGAATCGCCGGGCAGCCAGTCTTCAGGGAGAAAGCATCACCTGATGATGCCTTATTTGGAAATTTTTCTCAGCCTCAAAACTGTAAGCTTGTAAGCTAATAAATTCCCATAGTTAAAGCCAATGCATTTATGGTATCTTCTTTCTTCCGCAGCTTAGCAAAGTAAAACACCCATGGCCCTGGGGCGCGCCTGGGATGACCAACTCCTGGGCTTCCTTCTGTCCATCCATGGCTAGGCCACACGACCTGCCAGGACTCCCAGACTGATTGACCTGGTCAGAGCAATGCCCAAAGTGAAATCTCGGCTCAGAGTGATCCCCAGACCATCTGACCTCAGTCACAGTGACCCCCAGACTGACTGACCCAGATCAGTGAGACCCAGCCAGACCTACCTCAGCCAGGGTGGCCCCCAATTGATTGACCCTGCCCAGAGTGGCCCCTAATGTCATGTATATGATTACCAGACTGATTTCAGCCAAAATGACCACCAGATTGGCTAACCCTGGCCAGAGTGACCCCTGACCACCACCAGATGACCCCTGCCACCTGACCCCAGCCAGGGTGACTCCTCAGCCAGAATGACTCCCTCTCCCTGGTCAGTGTCTCACAGACCATCCTAGGCCAGAGCAACCCCAGAACAGCTGACCAGAGCCCAGGCTGGCTGGCACCGTCTGTCAGGCCATCCCTAGCTCTGTGTCTCTGGGCCAGGACCAATTCCAGCCACAGCCTTTAGGGGTAACATTTCTGGGACCAGCTCCCCGAAGAGGGCTCCACTCCCACCTCCACCCCAGCTTACAATGGGATGGAAACAATCAGCCCACCCCTGGCTCTGGGAAAAGCCCACCATCGCCTCCAGCCTGGAGGGCTCAGGAGCCCCAAAACCAAGCCTCAGCTCTTGCTGGAGACCCAGAGAACTCTGAGGCCACCAGACCAGGGACAAAACTAGACCAGACTTAGGGTTCAGAGCAAGAATGATAGCAGGAAATCAATCTCAACTCCATCGACTCAGCCACGGGCACACCACCACCACCACCACCAGGGGCTGCCACTCACCACTGAGACCACCAGGTGCTGGCAAACCCACACAGTGACCCAGAAGGTGGGTGCTGTTATTATTCCTATTTTACAGATGGAAGCTGAGGCACAGAGAGACAAGGTTGCTTGCCCAAGGCCACACAGCTACGAAGTGAAGAAGCTGGGACTTGAACCAGCTATCTTTATTCAAGGAGGACAGGCACAAACAGAAAAAGGCCCTGACTCTCTGCCGGCCACATGTGTTAATTCAATTCATTCACAGGACCCCTGATCACTGACACTTTGTAGAAAGCAGGTCCCATGTTGGCATTAGTAGAGGCACAAGGGTGACTGAGACTCCACTCCACCCTCAGGGACCTCCCAGTCTGGGTGGGAGGGAGGAAATGAGACTAATCAGAGAAGAGTCAAGTCCACAAGGGGTGAGTAGCAGGGATTGGAGGTGCCCCAGGGTCCAGGAAAACCAGAAATCTCGGGAGGGGGTGGCGGCAGGGGGAAGGCTTCCTGGAGGAGGACGCATCTGAGCTGAGCCTGGAGGATGGGTAGCAATTTGGCCAGTAGAGATGGGTGGAAGGGCATTTGAGGCAAGGGGCCCGGCAGGAGCAAAGGAAGGCAATGAGTAAACACGGTTTGTCCCGGGCACAAGGGGGAGCCCAGAGGGCTGCACTAATGAGAGATGGGACCGTAGGGAGTCAGGCCAGAGGCCAGAGCATGGAGAGCCTCAAATGCCAGGGCAAGGAATTTGGCCACATCACCAACTGGGGAGCTACAGCAGGTGTTTGAGCAGAGGAGCACCTGGATTCAGATGAGACAAGGGATAACACCCTATAAGCCACAGAGGAGGGTGTTGGCTTCTTCAGAGGGCACTGCAGAATCAGGAGGGAGTTGGGACCAAGCCAGCACAGGGTCCAGAGTCCGATGCCAGGAATTGCTAAGGAAAGGGCCTCGAGTCCCCATCTTGGAGGCATACTGCACACACCCCAATCACACCCAGAAGCCCACAGAGAAATGCACAACACACACACAGCCTCACACTCAAATGTTCACACACCCCTTTCCCCTAGCCTAGTCTAAGCTTCAGGGACACATTCTCGGCCAGGCCAGGGAGGGAGGGAAGACCAGGCCCCTCCTTGTGTACCCAATTTCCACCCAACCTCTATGAGAGGGCGGGCTGAAGCAACTCAGGACCCCCACCACCTCCCCCAGCCCCAGCTCAAACTGGCCCAGCTACATTCCTCAGCTAATCTCCCCAATCTGGCAGGCGGTTGCCTGAGCAACCGTCAGCCACAATTTGGGAAGGCACAGAGATGGTTTTTCCACATCCGGCTGGGCTCTGGGTGGGGTGACATAAGGGGCAAAGCAACCTCTGGGGGAGGAACCAGAGTGTGGTCTCACTGGTAGATGGTCTCGATGCCTCCATGTGCGTGTGTTTCCACATTCTGGGTGTGTGCACATGTGAGTGTGTATGCAGGGCTGTGAGAGTGACCACCTTGAGAGTGACCCAGTTGAGCGCTTGCAAGACCGAGTTGCAAGCGCTCAACTGGGAGGCAGGAACCCTGGGTCTTATTCCTGCTGAGCCTCTTGACTCCCTGTGTGACCTCAGGCAGATGATTTGCCCTCTCTGATCCCCTGCTTCCTCACCTAGGAAATCAGAATGGGGAGCCAGGTAACCTCTAAAATGGCTTCCAGCTCTGCATTCTGATTGAGTATGCACGTGAGCAAGAATGACTGAGGGCAAAGAGAGACACTATGGGGAGAAGGATATGTGAGGGTGAGCATGGGTGTCTGAAAGTGTGGGTCTCCCAGGAAGTGTGCTGTGAAGTTGTGGGTGTGTAGGTGGATATGTATGTACAGAGGTATAAGGGCATATTCGGCAAGATGCATGTGCCTATGGAGAAGGGGAGTGAGGCATGGAGTGGAGGGGGGATGTGCACATGTGTGTGAGCATTGCACGCATGTGTGCACCAGGCTCTCCTCACCGCCTGGCAGGGAATGTCCTCTGTGCCAACAGCAGCTGCAGCTGCCACCACAGGGTTTTCTGAAGGCCCTAGGTAAACAGAGCCTGCCCTCCCTGTTTGCAATGAGAGCTTTGGTTTGTCAACAGAACATCCAGGTCCCAAATGTGGTCCCAGGAGAAACAAAACCTCTCCCAGCAGAGAGCAAATGTAGGGGCTGGGATCACACCGAATTCCCCAACTCTGGCCTGGGGAATCCAAGCATAACCCCAGTGACAATCCTGGTCTATTTCACCACCCAAAGCTGCACCTCTCTTCTAAGTAGCTCAGCCCAATCCCAGAACCAACACTGGCCTCACCTCTGGACATTCTTGCCTAACCCAGCCCCATCCAGTGTCCTTACCCGAACTACAGCTCCATCCCAGGCCCGTCTCACCTCATCTCCTCTTCTCCTGAAGTCTGGGACTGTCTCTTATGCTTCTGAACCCCAACCCCAAGCCCTGTGTATAATAGATGGCCAGCAGTGGCTGCATTTATTGACCCCATGACCCCCACTAGTCTGACCATGACCACTCCATCCAGCCTCAAGGACCATGACCTTAGCCCAAAGGCCTGGCCCAGCCCACCTCACTCTTCTCCTTGCCCAGACCAACACACCCAGACGTAGGCCAGCTTCCCTGGAGCTGCAGCCAGAGCCCTGAATAATTGATGAGCAAGGAAGGGCAGGGCTGGCAGCCATATGTCCATCTTCTAAGTACCCAGGGCTCAGCATGGCTGCAACCAGGGAGACCACCCATGGCCAGTCCATAGGAAGAGAAAACAGAGCCAGCACTACCCACAGGAGCCAACACAGAGCCCAGCAATGCCAAAATCCTACCATCTTCACTGAGGAGTGAGGAAGCCAAGTGCAGCGGTGGGGCAGGGGGCACTGGAGGCAGACCCACTCCCCATCTCCCTGATGATCAACATGCACGGCCAATCCAGGGGTTAACAGTAGGACCTCCATGTTGGCAGGGGAAGAGGAAGGCCCAGGTGGGCCCGGATGCCATGTAGAGACAAAGGGCCAATAAAGGACTGTGCTGTGCAGAGGTACAGTAAGCAAAGACACACAGATGCCATGCAGCACAGAGGCCTGTGTCAGGGCAGAGTAGAAGGGCACAGGGCTGTGCAAAGAGCTGAGCTTTATGAAGGTTCTGTGGAGAGAGAGGGCCATGTAGTGAGGGTCTCCTGCAGTGCAGCCACTCTGCACTGCATAGCGACAACGCAGTGAGCAGAACACATCATGTGCACAGACCCCAGAAGAGGCACCTGGTGCAGGACTGCAGAACTGGTCAGTGCCATGATGTGGAGAAGGGGCACAGCATCCCCCTGGGCACGACCCAGAGCTTCATGGAAGCCCAGTGCACCAGTGCAGTGCAGAGCATGGAGTGGTACACTGGGCTGGTGCTCAGGGCCCATGAAAGCCGTGCAGAGGAATGCCAAGGAGGTAAGCTCAAGCCCTCCTAGCTCCCCCTCTCCAGGCCCTAGCCCAGGGACAGACACAGAGTAGGAGCACCATAAAGTCTCACTGAAGGCATGTGCCCATGTAGGCATGCAGAACAGTACAGAGATTCAGGAAAGGAAAGGCTGCTGTGTGGGTGCAGGAGGAACCTCTAGGTATATGGAAACCCTTTATAGAACACAAGCTCGAGTCAATCCCAAGGAGCAATGTAGGTGCAGACACCCAGAGAAGTGGTAGAAAGTGGCAAGATGCAGTATGGATCGGGGGTTCAATGCAAGGGCCCTGGGTCCTGAAACCCAGCAGAGTGCACACAGCCGAAGGTGAACGGGTACAGTGCTGGTTAGAGGCTCCCAGCAGGAATCCAGTGCGGTGCACAGGGCTCATGTCGCTGTTCTGTGCAAAAACTCTGACCCCAAAAGCCCAAGCCAGTCCTGAAGCCCAAGTTGAAGTGTAAGTACAGGCTCCCTGAACAGCAAGCAATGTGGGGCAGAGGTACACTGAGGTGCGGTGAGGACGTTTGATGCAAAGATGTTATTCAAATGGGGCGGCGAACAGAAACCGGGGAGAGTACACAAGTAACAGTGAAAGGCAGAGATACCAAAGGGGCAGCATAACCACAGCAGTGGTACAGTGTAAGGGGCTGGACCGGGAGACCGTGCATACCCAACGCAGTGCAGTGAAACAGTGGGACAGAAGCACTCTGTGAGGCAAAGGAGCACTGTGTTGGACAGTGCAATGGTGGGAAGCAGAGGAGCTGTGCCCAGAAACTCAGGCAAGTCCACATGCCCAACGCAGGGCAGATGCACACTGCAGTAATGCAGTGAAGTACAAGGATGCCACGTGCTGCAAAGGTGCAGTGTTGTGGTAGGATGCCATTTATTGGTACAAAGTGCAGTGATCCCATGTGAGGAGCTATGCCCCAAATCCAGCAGGGTCCACATACCCAATACAATGTAGATTACCCAGTGGGATATTGCAGCATAGAACAGAAACACTGTATGATGCAAACATGCAGTGTGGCCGGGAAAAGCCATGTGTTAGTCTCAGACAGTGGTACAGTGTGAGGGGGTCTGTCCAAAAACCCAGGAGTCCACCTTCTCAACTAATGCAGCATAGAATAGAGGTGCAAAAGTAAAAAGAGCTGTGCACACAACTGCAGGATGGAGGTACAGTACAACGGGACAGTGTAGAGGTGGAGCGTTCAGAAAGCCAGGGGAGTCCACAAAGCCAGGGCAATGAGGAATCCTAGTGCAGCTGTGCATTGCAGGGCTGAGCCACAGTTAGCACTGTGCAGGGATGCAGTACAGTGGCTCAAGCCTTAGGTGCTGGGCCCAGGAACCCCAGACTGCACACACCCAGAGCAGTCCAGAGCAATGATGCAGTGTAGGACAAAGATGTGGCACACTGCAAAAGTGTTGGTGGGGAGGGTTGCAGGTGCCTCCCACTGATGCACTGGAAGGGAAGGGAGCCCAAACCACTGGAAAACTCTGTGCCTACAGCTCTGCCAGGCTGAGCTGGCTCACTCCCTGGCTCATCCTCATCTGCCTTGTGGGCCTCCTCCCCTTGTATCCCCCTACCTCCAACATCTTCCACCCCCAGTGACTTTCCAAGGGCATGGATGAAGCCACTGCTGCCCACAGGATGGGCAGCCCAGAACTGAGCACATTATCCAAGTATTTATATCTGAGCAAGGCCCCAGCTTGCTGGCAGGCAAACAATAAATTCAGATTCTGCTGAAAAGCTTTTGAACAATTAAAACACATCCCCTGGCCCCCAGCCCAAGGCAGGGCAGCATGGGGCAGGGCAAGGGAGAGACAGAGAGGGAGACCTATTGGCTCAGGCCCTGGCACAGGGTGGGTGGGGAGTGGGGTGAACAGCAGGAAGGTTGTGTGTGGAGAGCCAGACCAAACAACGTGACTGGCCACTACCCGCTTCCCAGGCCTGGACTTTATCAGACATAAGAAGAAACTTTTCTCAGCACATGGAGAAAAGCACACATAGATCTGCACACATTTAACAGCAAACACTATACAGGGCTTACTATGTTCCAGGACCTGTTCTAAACTATATATGTATATATATCTTCACAACTCCATGAAGTGGGTTCTACTGTTATGCCCATTTCACAGATGAGAAAACTGAGGCCCAGGGAGGTTACGTAACTTGCCCCGGTGTTACGTGCTAGTAAGTGTGGGAGCCATGATTAGAAACCAGGTGGCCTGACTCCTGAGCCCACACTCTAAGTACAAACACATTTTTACACACATGCACAGCCACAAGAGTGCACACATACACACATGTGCGCATGCACACACACATGTTCTGAGCAATGTAGTTCCCACTCTCTCAGCTAAGACTCACCTATCCTGTCCAGATGGCTTTCTGACACCTCCCAATTGTCACCCCTCATCCTCTAGTTGTCACATGTCCCCGTTCTCTCCACCCCACATCTGTTCCCCAACCTCCAGTTGTCACCCAATACCAGCTGTCCCCTCATCCTCCAGCTGTCTCCCCATCCCCCAGCTGTCCCTACCCTACAACTGATCCCTCATCCTCCATTGTGCCCCCAACTGCCAGCTGTCCCCATCCCCCAGATTTATCTTCATCCCCAGTGTCACCCAATCCCCCGCTGTGACCTGGCCCATCAAATATCCCAAACCACACCCCTTCCCAATTTCCCCATCCGGATTCCCACCCCCAGGTTCTGCCCTCAAACTCCAAACCTTCAGCCATCCCTCTAAATCCCCATTCTCCTCATCCACTGTGATTTGCGCCTCTAGGTACTGGGCTTCTGCCCCCAGAGAATCTGCCAAGACCTCCCTGAGTCATCCAGTAACACCTTCTTCTGAGTTGTCCACCCCAGGAGTCCTCCCCAGGACATTGTGTAGGTAATGACAGTCCCTGCCCAGGAGCAGCCCAAAGCCACCCTCTCCTCACTGATGATTGCCCTCTGGAGCCCAAGTTCCCACCTCCACCCTCTCACCAGCCTTCCCCAAGGACACAGAGATGACCGAGTTGCAGCCCAGACTAAGGGGCTCCCAGCCTGTTAGGAGGAGGCCAGGACATGCTGCATCACACTCCCATAGGGGCATTCTCTGGGCAATCCGACCAAGCAGGCCACAAGGGGTCTGGGCAGGCTTCCCTGGGGTAGTGACATCGGAGCTGGACTCTGAAGGCTGAGCAAGTAGGCAGGCCTCCCCGAGGCGAGAAAGGTGGAGCGGGCATGCTAGGCAGACAGCACGGCTCGCGCAAAGGGCACGGCAGGCTCTGGGAGCAGCAAGTTTTCTGGTGATCCTGGGTCATCGGGTGGATGGGAGAGGAGGGGAATGAGGAAGAGGGGACGCTGGTCATGCAAGGCCTTGACTGCCACGTTAAGGATTGGGTTTTATCCCCTGGGTGCTCGGGAACCTTCAGCTTAGGGCAAGGGAGTGGCAGCATCCTACATCTGCCTTAGAAAGGTCATTCTGGTCACAGAGTGCAGAAAGGACTGGAGAGCAAGTGGCTGGTGGCAGAACGGAGACCAAGGAAAGGGCTATAGAATAGTCCAGGAAAGAGAGAACAAGATGTGGGTTCAACAAAACCTTGTTCAGTGGTGGCTGAGTAATGCCCCATCCAGACCAATTCCAACCCATGAGGGGCCCAGGCCTCACTAAAGATGCTCCAAGACTCACACCTGTAGACCAGCGCCGTCACTAGAACCTTCTGCAATGACAGAAAAATTCTCTACCAACGTTGTCCAATATAGTAGCCGCTAGCCACATGTGACTCCTCAAGACCTGAAATCTGGCTAGTGCAACTAGGAATCGAATCTTTGTTTTAATTCATTTTAATTAATTTAGATCACCACATGTGGCTATGTGGCCACCGGATTAGATGACGCAGGTATAGAATACTGCTATCATTGTAGAAAGTTCTATTGGATAGCTCAGCTCTAGACTGCCTGGCCTCCCCTCCAGGGCACTAACCATGCAGAAACACAACCACTGGGGCCTCCTTCAGAAGCTCCTGGTTTGGGGATTTGAAAGGCAATCAGTAGACAAGCCCCAGGAAAGGGGATGCAGAGGCTGTGCTGGCATGGCCCCAGACCCTGGTTCACAGCTGGGCCGAGCCACTAGGACCTTCCCCTCCCAACACGTGCGCACCCCACTCCTGGATATGTAAACACAACCCCCATAAGACACCAGGACATCTCCACACCTAAACTGACACACCAACCTAGACAGACACACCGACCACAGGCATCCCCACACCCAGACTTACAAATGCCTGGGTGCCCACTATCCAACACATGGCCACCCCATTCCTGGATACTCAGATGCTCCCACTCAGCTATCCACACACTGGGGGAGCCACATACTCAGATTTACCCAGCACATGGACAGCCCAACACTTGGACATAACACAGGGACACTCCCATACTTGAATGCCCTTTAACGGGACTTCCAGACACCTGGATTGGCCCACCTCCAGACCAAGAGACACTGGGATATCCTTGTGTTTGAACACCCTGATCCTCCCATACCCTGATACTGAGACACTGCCCACCCAAACAGCTCTGCTCCAAACTCTAGCAATTTGACCCTTGGGTACCCAGAAACCCTAATGTCAGGCTCCCCAGTTATCAAAGCAGCTGGCTGCCTCCCTACCTCACATTAAGATCCTGCCACACCTGGGTAACCAGGTGGCTGGATGCCCTGACAGGCCACACATGTGTCCTATGCCCCAGGCTATAATTACACATGCACATGCATATGCATACACACATGCATGCACAAACACACTCCTCCTATCCCACAGACACTGGATCCACCAAGCCACACCACCAAAACATACAAGCACACACACACTACACTGCCCAGCTACCAGAGTGACACCTGCACACTCTCTGCAAGGGGATGGCCAGACCCACCAACATCCAGTCCCACAGGTGTCTCCTCCCTTCCCTCCAGGTCACAGGCAGCCAGAACAAAGACTGTGAGCTCACCTGCCCACCCCAAGACCAAGGATTGAGGATGGAGGGGGAAGTCTGCCAGGAAGTCCTCCCCTCCCTCCTGGCCCAGGGCCCTCCCTCCCTCCCCGCAGACACTCAGACTGACGGTCGGGACGCTCTGCTTCACCAAGTGCCACGGCCTCCAGCACAAAGGGCCAGAGCTGGGGGTTGGACGGGCCCTGCCAGCTGTTGGGGGAGGGACTGGAGGACAGGAGGCGGCAGCGCTGGGAGACTGGGAGAGGGGCTGCCGGGCAGGAGACCCACTCCCTTCTGTCACCTCCCCTTTACAGGTCCCAGATGACACTCTCTACATGGCCTTTTCATAACACATCACCATCGCCCAGCAGAATTTTCCAGATTCTTGGAGGGAAAAACTGGTTCTTTCATCCCTACCTTCAGTGGAGTCACTGCGCCCCCCTCTGGCGACTCCGGCTCTGAACTTGACCCACTGGACTTCATTCACTCTTTCATGCCCCAGATAAGGTACTGAGCACATGTGGGCAGGGCCTTGTTCCTGACACTGAGGATTGAGACAGGAACTAAATGCCCAGTTCTTGCCCTTACAGACCTCATGGTCTGGTAAAGGAGACAGGCTCAATAAAGTAATTACAATGCTACAAAAGGTCCAACCAACCTCCACTAGGACAGGGATAACCAGGGAAGGCTCCAGGGAGGAAGTGATGACTAAGCCAAGACCTGATTGAGGAGCAGGAGCTCACCAGGCGAAGAGGCAGCGTTTGGCAGGGAAAGCACAGCTTGTGCAAAGGCTCTGAGAGGAGACAGCAGGCAATGAGCACTTAGGGGGCTCCTGGTAAGTGGGTCAGGCTGTCCAGAGTAAAGGATGTGAGGAGCCAGTGGCACGAAATGAGGCTAGACAGGTAGGCAGCAGCTAAAGCAGGCAACCTAGCCAAGAGGGAGGGACTTGACCATGAAGGCAATGGGGAGCCTTCAAAGAGTTTTAAACCAGGCTTTAAACTGTTTTAGGAAGATCCCTGGCACCAGAGAGAGATGGAGGGAAGAGGACGGGGCCTTCCTGCAGGCGAGAGATGGCTGGAGACAAGAGAAACCCTGAGACGGCATAAGAAGAGGACACATCCGGAGGCAGCTCCCCGAGAGAGGAAAAGGAGGAAGAGGGGCATGGGGCACCCCCTGCAACTCCAGCTAACCCAGACCCGCATCGAAAGCCACCCCATCCACCCAGTTTAACTGATGAAAGGACCGAAAGATGGCAGGGTGCCCACCCTGGGCTTTCCCTGGCACAGAGCTGGACAGGAGTCTGCCCAGGAGCTCAGTGCCCCAGGCCTGAGCCGCTCTTGCCAATGCCTACTGAGTGCCCTCCCCCAGCCCCAGGAGAAGGAAGGGCTGCCCAGACAGGCCTTAATTGCCCAATCTGAAACCACAGGGCAGCCTCTCCCTCGTTCCTGCTGTCCACAACTCCAGCCACCTAAAGGGCAAAATGAGCTGGAACACGGCGAAATAAGTTACTGCCAGGTTTGCACGGCAGAGAGACATGCCATCATATACCCGCCCCTACCCACCAGACTCAGGAGGCCTTCAAGGCACTGGGCTAGCTCTATCCAGACCGGGGCAGCAGGAGGTGAGCCTCGGCTTCTCCTAAGAGCCTCGAATTAAGCTCAAATAATAAGAGCTACAAACCGCTCTTGGAACTTTACCCACTGCGCCGCCACCCCGATTTTGCAGATGAGGAAGCAGGCTTAGAAGTGAAGTGGCCTGCCCAAGGTCACACCGACAGCAATCAGGCAGAGGCAGAAATTGAACCCAGATCCTCTGGCCTCAAATCACCGCCTCTGGGGCTCTGCAACAGCCCTCAACCCCATCGTTGGTTTCCTGACACTCACAAATGAAGCCTTACTTTACAGTCTAACAAATACCACACACCATTATTACTACCCCCGTGGCAAATGGGGAAACTGAGGCCCCAAGAACGGGAGTAACTTGCTCAAGGTCTCACTCCCAAACCTCATTTCTTGACGGTTCCCCCACCGGCAGGAGCTCCGGGGACGTGGGAGTTCTCCGAATCGAGTTGGGCGGGTGGGGGGCGCGTAGAGTACCAGGCGGCCGGGACGAGCTCCGGGTGGGGGAGGAGAGCACAGTGGCTGCGCGGGAGGGGCGGGGGCACGGGGACCGAGGTCGCCTCGGGCGTCTCTCCGGCACCGGGAGGTCAACGCTAAAGCTGTGCCCAGAGGCCCCGGGACCAGGCCCGAATGCGGAGCCAGCGTAGCAGCGGCCGCGGGAGCCTCGGGGGCGGCGGGGCCGGGAACTCGATCCCGGGAGGCCCGCCCTCGGGGGCTCACGGCCGGGAGGAGTCTCTCCCCGGCGCGGGCGGCTCCGGCACGTGGCTGAGCTCTGCTCCCCGCTTCGGGCGTCTCCCGGTTAGTCGGCGCCTGGGGTGCGGGGCGGGTGCCGCGCAACTGGTGGGGGCGGGGGAGCAGAGGCCCCCGGCAGGGGGAGGGTCGGGCGCAACTCTGCGGAAGGTGCAACCTCGGGGATCCCAGGTCCCAGGCGGGATGTGGGGTTTTTCTCGGGCAGGGGGGTGGCGAGGGGGCTGGAAAAGACTCATGGACACACAAGCACGCGACCCAGAGCTACACGCCGAATCACACAGGGTGCACAACACACACTCCGAGGGGCACACGAACACACAAACGCAAGCTCCGGATACACACACTAAGATACCCGAACACACACGCGCGCACGCGTCCATGCGTACACACTCCAAAAGACAGCGGACCCCGAAA
The DNA here is from genome assembly GCA_029593785.1 of Cabassous unicinctus. Classification (NCBI taxonomy): domain Eukaryota; kingdom Metazoa; phylum Chordata; class Mammalia; order Cingulata; family Chlamyphoridae; genus Cabassous; species Cabassous unicinctus. The sequence continues at coordinate 16,805 of JAQZBX010011810.1, read as the reverse complement.
CACAGCCAGGGAGAGCGCGATCACCCAGCAGAGCAGCGCGGGGAGGCGCACTCACACGTACGCGCACTCACACTCTCACACACGGCGGCCCCGGCCGGCGCGGAGGCTGCACAAAGTTGTGGAGTCGACGCAGGGAGTGTCCCGGGAGACCCGACGAACGCGGCTCCTCCAGTCCGTAAGGAGAGGTGGCGTCGGGCGAGGGGACACCCCCCGCCCAGCCCGCGCCCCGACGTCGCAGCCCCTCCGCGGGGCCACCGCAGCAGCGCCCGGCAGCCCAGCCCGCCCCTCCCAGCCGCCAGCCCGGCCTCGGCGCGTATCCGCCCGCCCCTCCCGGCAGCCTCCCGCGTAGGCCCCTCGGCGGGGTCCCCGCCAGGCGCGCGCGCGCGCGCGCACACACACACACACAAACACACACACACACACACACACACACCGACTCGGGCGGCCCCGCAGCCCCGGCACCGCCTCGGATCAGCAGCCCGCCCGCGTCGCTCGGAACTTGCGAAACAACAAAACAGCCCGACATGTCGGAGTCGGCGGCCGCGGGGGCCCCCCTTTCCCCCTCCCGAGCCTCAGGCCCGGCCGACGGGGGGCGGGGGGCGCCGCCGCGACAACTTGTTCGGCCCCGCGCGGCCACACACGCACACACACGGAACACACACATACTGCCACTGCCACCTCGGGGGGCCCAGGGGCCCCGGGCACACATACAGCCACGGCCCAGGCGTACACCACACTCGCAACATTCCTGGACACGCAGCCAGTAAGCACGGACACACACACTCACATCCGCTCCCTACTCGCTCCTACACACGCATTCCCGACACACTTGGCATTCACTCGAACCCACGCAGCCCCCGTCGGCGCACACTACAAACCTCAGACACTCCCACATGTACATCGCGCACACAGGACATGCACACACGTTCCGGACCCTTGCCCAGTTCTCACACACGTACGCGTATCTCACAAGCACAAAAACCACACGCACACACTCCCTGATCCACACTCGGACAGAACACACAGAGCACTCCCGGCCACACATACAAGACACACACAACACAGTCTCAGACACGACACACAACAAACAGCACACCCTGCTACTGTATACAAAACGCAAACAAATGCAACACATTTTGCTGATACAACTCCAGCCACACAACCAAACTCATATGCACACACAACAGACACACAGCCTACTCGACCGCACAAACACTACACACTGGCAGACATACAAGACACTGAGTACACCCATTGCCTTGATACACACAACATGTACGCAAACATTCGTAGACATAAAACACACGGAACCTTTTCTTGCATATAAAACTCACGGACACACAACATTCGCGGACACACAACAGCCTGCACACACGATTACACACCCATCACTCAGATACACACAGGGAGAAGCTCGTAACGACCAGTCGCCCAACACTCACACTTTGTTCCGAGCTACGCCACGGGCCCCGAGCGCCCGGCGGGGCACGCTAGGTCGGCTCGCCGCGCGCTTACCTGCCGGAGTCTCGGTCTCAGGCGCGCAGAGCTGGAAGGTGAGAGCCAGGACCAACGCCTGGGCGCGGGCCATGGTGCGCCGCCGCCTGCCCCGGGGCCCGGCGCGGGGGGCGCCGCCGCCGGTGCCCGAGCCGAGCCCGAGGCGAATCGGAGCCGGAGCGGCGCTGCGCGGCACGGAGCGGGACTGGCGCCGAGTCCAGAGCGGGAGCCCAAGCTAGCGGGGCGCTGACGTCAGGCCCGGCCGCGCGTTCCGCGGTCTCGCAGCGCCCCCTGCTGGCTGCGGCGAGCGCTGCTGCCCCGGCCCGTTGCCGGCCGGCCGGGCATGCCCCTCCCCCACTCCCGTACCCCAGCTCGGAGGTCCCGCCGGGGGGCCTGGACGCGCATCGGCAACTGCTCCCGCCAGCACTTTCTTACGTGAGCACGCTCACCGCCCACGCCTAGCTCCATCCAGCTTAGCGCTCTCAGGAACAATGACCCAGGGTCATCCGGCCTCTGTGTCCCATCTGATGCTTGAATCCCCTCGACTTCCTCCAAACGCATTTTCGTTCATACCTGCAAGAACAGGCCGTTCATCACCTTTCAGGATTGCTCGTTGGATTCCTGGAGATGCTAGTGTTTAGAAAGTTCTTCCTTTTCATGTTGTGAACGCCGCCTCCCTCACTGGTCTAGCAACACAGGATGAGTATATTTGGGTCTCTGCCCAGGACAAACCCTTGTACAATGACCTGCAGACTCACTGTCACTTACTGTGAAAAGCCAGGAACTTTCTGTCTGCTTTACCCACATGTACTCATTTCATCTTCGCCATAACCCTATATATATAACTCTCACTATCCGCATTGCATAGTTGAGGAACTGAGGCACAGAAAGAGGAAGTGACTTTCCCAAGGTCATGCTCTAGTCTAGGGCAACACCAGTATTTGAGTCAAGGCTGTCTGGCTTTAACTGAATCCAAGCAGAGACAAGCTCCTTTCTGGAAACCTGTGCATTCGACAAAGGCTTACTGGATATTGATTGATTTATTCAACAATTATTCTGAGCCAGGGCAGAAATATAAAACAGCCACATACAAAAAACCCTACCCCCATGAACCTTACATTCCAGTGGGAAGACACAAACAAGAAACAACCAAAATACAAGCAAATTCTATAGAAAAAAGCAGTGAGGGGAAGGGGATTGCTGCAGTTTTAAACAGCACTACCACGTGACGCGCGTTTACTTGTCTCTACCCCTGCTTGAAGTGTGAGAACTTTGTCTTGTATCCTGGTGCCTAGTATCTGGCATGCAGTCTGTGCTCAATAAATATTCAATGGATAAATGGATGGGCAAATGAATGAATATAGACAAGGTCCCTGCCCTCATAAAGCTTACATTCTAGTGGGGCAGACCCCACTAGAATGTAACATGCAAATAAATGTATAATTACAATACATTTATTGTATTGTATAATTACATGCAAATAAATATATAATTACATGCAAATAAATCTATAATTATAATACATGCACTCTGAAGAAAATGGGTGGGATGTTGTGATACAGAATGTGGGAGGGAGGGGAAGTGGAGCTGGGTGGTCTGACACAAGGTGGTCTGAGAGGGCTTCCCTAAGGAGGTGACATGATGACATTTGAGCTGAGACCTGAAGTAGGAGAGGGAAATGCATATCAGTGGGGAGGAACATTGCAGCCCGAGGACAGCCTGTGCAAAGGCAGGAGCTGGTGGTTTGAGGAACTGCAAGGAAGCCAGGGTGGCTAGAGTGGATTGGGTGAGGAGGAGAGGGGAGCCAGGTACAGCTGGAGCAGTCGGCAGGGTCTGCCGGTAATGCAAGGAACTGTGGGCAAGGAAGGGGCTTTGGGTTACACCCTAAGAGCAGAAGTAAGCCATTGAAGCATTAAGCAAAAGAGTAATAAGTTCTGATCTCTGATTTTTTTAAAGCCCCCTGAGCAGCTAAGTAGAGAACAGACTGCGGACACAGAAAGAGCCATGGGCAGATGCTGCGTTTGTCCTTCAGGCCAGAGAGGTATAGGACGAGCTGACCGGTGGGTAGCAGCATTGAACAGAGCCAAGGGGCTCAAGCTGTGCCTAAGCACTCCCTGTGCTCCTCCTCCACATCCTGAGTGGGCCAGGAGGAAGCAGAGCTGAGGATTCCCAGGCTTGTGTTCTCCTCTTTTGTGAGCACCGATGAGCTCCAGGCTGAGCTGGGGAACAGGCCAAAAGAGACAGAGCATGCAAGAACCAGAAACAGAGAGAGAGTCACAGGGAGAGAGAGACAGAAGCAAGAACAGAGAAAAGTGATGGGGAAGAAACCGGGACAGAATGACAGCAGAGCAAAGAGGAGAAAGACCGAAAGGCACCCAGAAAAGGAGGTTCAAAGCGAGAAAACTGGTGGACACGAAAAGCAGCAGCCAAGGACGCTGTTTCCAGAGCACTCTCACAGGAGCCTCGGGACAGGCATTTACCATCCACCCCGTTTTATAGATGTGGAAACCAAGGCTTAGAGAGCAGTCACTTGGCCAAGGACACGCAGCTAGTAAATGGTGGACCCAGGACCCGAATCCAGTTCTGACTAATTCCAGACCCCTCGACCCTTTGTGCAGGGAAAGATGGCAGAGACTATGGGAGAGGGAGAAAGAGAACACAGCAACAGGTGGATAGAAAAGTCTGCTTTCAAACCTCAAGGACCCTCTATAATTTTGGAGAGAAGAGAGGAGGGAGAAGGAAGGTCCTGGCCCAGAGTGACCTGCTGGGTCTGGAGAAAAGGAGACAGCACCTCGGATAGTGCCAGGCCACAAGGAAATTCAACCACCTGCAACTCATCGAACATTTATGACAACTACCCTTGCTGGGCCCGGTATTGGGTGCTGGTGTTATAGAGATGGACCAAGCAGGCCCCACTCTTGCCTGGAGGTGAGGGTGAGGGTAGGCACATAAATAACTAAGAGACGATGTCCTAAAGGCCATCCCACTGATCAAAAAGTACCGGGAAAACACAGAGGCAGTGTCAGTTGTCTCAGCCTAAGAGGTTGGGAAACAACATCAAGGAAATGATATCTGAACCTGGAGTTTCCCAGGCAGGCAAGCAGGAAAGAACATTTCAGGTGGAAGGAGCAGCCTGAATAAAGGCAAGAGGTTTGGAAGTGCTGGGAAAAGTAGGAATCAGGTGCTGTTGGATTGTAGCCTGTGCTTGTTGGGCCAGCAGGAGATAAAGCTGGAAAGGTAGGCAGGAGACAGAATGCAAAGGATCTTGAATGCAATTCAGGACAATTGGACTTGAATCCCTGATTAGTGGTCCTCAAACTGATCCTTTGGGAGAACCAGGTGTTCCTCAAGCCAAGCTGAGGGGTTCTGCCATTAAATGAAAATGGTAGCCATCTTTTCCTAATTTGCAAGAAGGCAGGTGAAATTACAATAACTAAAAAAATAGTTTAAGAATACAATGAATAGCATTTCTCAGTTTTGTTTTGTTTTGTTTTTGTTTGTTTGCTTGTTTCTGAGGTACCAGGGCCTGGGGATTGAACCTAGGACCTCATTTGTAGGAAGCTGGCACTCAACTACTGAGCCACATTGGATCCCCTGGATTGGTTTCTTCATTTGTTTGCTTGTTGCTTGTTTTTTTTGTTTATAGGAGGCACCGGGAACCGAACCCAGGACCTCCCATGTGGGAAGCAGGCGCTCAACTGCTTGAGCCACATCCACTCCCCAGTTTCTCATTTTTAAGGTGCTTTTTCACCATACATTTTTCTGAAGACTTTAGAAAAAATGATAAAATTCACATGGAATCATAGTTTGGTTGGTTGGTTGGTTTGGTTGTTTGTTTTTACCATTTTAAATTTAATATATCAATAGTTCATTGTGCTCTAAAATGCACTGTGGCTTTCTTTCTCTCCCTAAAGATTGGGGAGACATGGAAAGGCAAAATCTCAGCTTTCTGTCTGGGAAAAAAAAAAATCATTCTGGAGGCCTGGGAAAGGAGGAATTCGGGAGAGATGCAGGGAAAGGATCCCAGTTAGAAAGAAGGCTATTGACATGGTTCAAACAAGAGATGATGGCCTGACTAAAGTTGAGGGCTGTAGGTATGGAGGGGGGAACAGGTTCCAACACTAAGTACGGAGACCTGCTCAGTGATTCTCTAAGCTTCCTGGCTGGGCTGCTCAGGGAATTCCAGAGAAGGAACCAATTTGGTAGGGAAGATGGTATCAACAGTTCAATGTCATCTAGAGACTTCCAACAGAGGGTTACTGTATACCTCCCAGAACAAGTAGGCCTGTATGTCATTGTGAAAATAGTGAGCAGGATCAGGTTGTGTGTGTGTCTGTGTGTGTGTGAATGCACAGCTGTGGATCCACCATGATATTCTCTAATAATAAAAGCAAGCACTGTCCACAATAGCCAAAAGGTGGAAGCAACCCATGTCCATCAACAGATGAATGGATAAACAAAATGTGTTATATCCAGACAGTGGAATATTATTCAGCTATAAAAAGGAATGAAGGGAAATGGATGTGGCTCAAGCGATTGGGCTCCCATCCACCATATAGGAGGTCCAAGGTTCAATTCCTGGGGCCTCCTGGTGAAAGACAAGCTGGCCCACACAGTGAGCTGACCAGAGTGGAGTGCTGGCCCACGCAGAGAGCTGGCGCAGCAAGATGACGCAACAAAGAGAGACACAGAGAAGAGACAATAAGAGACACAGCAGACCAGGGGCTGAGGTGGTGCAAGAGATTGAGCACTTCTCTCCCACTGCAGAAGGTCCCAGGATCGGTTCCCAGTGCCGCCTAAAGAGGAGACAAGTCGACACAGAAGAACACACAGAGAGCAGACAGTGAGTGCAAAACAATGAGGGGAGGAGGAGAAATAAATAAATAAATAAATCTTTTTTTAAAAAATGGAATGTAGTTCTGATACCTGCTAGAATATCAATGAACCTTGAAGACCTCATGTGGAATAAAATAAACTAGACACAAAAGACATTAACTGTAAGAGTCCACTTATATGAAGTTCCTGGAGTATGCAAATTAATAAAGACAGAAAGTAGATTACAGGTTACCAGAGACCAGGAGAGGTGGAAGCAGGTAGGGGGCATGGGGCATTATTGCTTAATGAGTACAGAATTCCTCTTTGGAGTGTTGAAAAAGTTTTGGAATTGGATGGTGGTGATGGTAGCACAATATCATGAGTGTAATCAGTACCACTGAATTGTATACTTGACTGTGGTTAAAATGAAAAATTTTATCTTGTATATATGTTAACTCAATAAAAATGAGAAAGGAAAACAAGCACTGACATTTATTGGGCACTTATTATAAGCCCAACCCTAGCCTGAGTGTTTTACATGTGCTATTTCTCATTTAATTTTCACAATGACCCCCTGATAACATTTATCAAATGCTTCCTTGTACCAAGAATTGTGCTAAATGCTTCAAATGAATAATATCTCACTTGATCCTCACAACAACTTTGAAACAGGTACTATTATTTCCCCCACTTTAAGGATAAGGAAATGGCGACACCAAGAGCCCAAGATCAGGGAAGCGGGTGTGGCTCAGTGGATAGAGCCCCCGTTTACCATATGGGAGGCCCGGGTTCGCGTCCCGAGGCCTCCTTGTGAGGGCAGGCCGGCCTGAGCGGTGCGGTGGGCTGATGCAGCAACCTCACGGCAGGAAGCGGGTATGGCGCAATGGATAGAGCACCCGTTTACCACATGAGAGGCCCCGGGTCCGCTTCCCGGCGCCTCCTTGTGAGGGCCCAAGATCAAATAGCTAGAAAATGGATGGCACAGCCAGGACTCAAAGCCAGGCTTGTCCAAGTCCAGCTCCCACACCAGTAATCACAGCACATTGATGTCCTCTCTATCTCAGAGAGAACACAAACCAACAAACTTTAGGTCAATAAAATCCAGAGAAAGGAACTCTTCCTTATCTTTCAAAGCACAGGCTCAGTGTTTCTCAAAGCCTGTTTCCTGGGTCACCTGCATCAGAATATTCTTGGGAGCCTGTAAGAAATACAGATTCCTGGACCCTTCCACAAGGCTCTAATTCAGTAGAGCTGAGGTGGGCATTGAGAATCACAGGACGGGCTCCAACAGTTCACTCTGTCCTGCTATTATGTTCAACTGGAATTCTAGTTATTTATGTTGTCTTCCCTTCCCTAAAAGTAAGTCTAGCATCTTTTTTTTTTTTTTTAAAGATTTATTTATTTATTTATCCCCCCCTTGCTGCTTGTGCTTGCTGTGTCCATTCGCTGTGTGTCTTCTCCGTGTCTGCTTATCTTCCCCTCGCTGTGAAGTCCCGCTGCATCAGCCCATCGTGCCGCGCAGGCCGGCCTGCCCTCACAAGGAGGCCCGGGAAGCGAACCCAGGGCCTCACACATGGTAAACGGGGGCTCTATCGGTTGAGCCACACCCACTTCCTGTTGTGAGGGCTTGCTGCATCAGCCCACTAGGCTGCGCAGGCCAGCCTGCCCTCACAAGGAGGCCCCAGGAAGCGAACCCGGGGCCTCCCATATGGTAAATAGGGGCTCTATCGACTGAGCCACTCCCGCTTCCCAGTCTAGCATCTTTCTTGGGCCACACCTTTTTTTTTTCTTTTTAGGAGATACCAGGGATTGAACCCAAGACCTCTTACGTGGAAGGCAGGCACTCAACCACTGGGCTACATCCACTCCCTAGACTACACCTTTTAACAAACCATTTCATTGTCCCATTTAATCTCTTTGTAGACTGGGAGCACTTCGAGAGGGGGGTTCTCCTCTTTGTGATTCCTCCCTTATGTGTGAACACACTTAAGATTATACAAAGTGCTCTTATATCCATGATAACACTATTCTATTGTTTCATCCACTCTTCACAACCTTGAAGGAGGCATTTTATCCCCAGGTACCGATGAGAGGCTCTAGTTTTAGTCACTTGCCCAAGGTGACCCAGCTAGGCAAGGGCAGGGCTAGGCTTTGAACCCAAATCCTCTAACTCCAAGTATTGCTGCCTCCTTCTCAGTTTACATCCACCCCGTTCAGTGTAGGAAAGTAAGCTTTGTCTCCCTATGCCGTTACAGGGTAGTGGGGATTAACTGGGATAATGCCTAGAAAGGGTCTGAGACAGTGAGCACTCAATAAATGGTAGCGAGAAGGGGAAATTGAGGCCAGAGGAGAGTGCACCAAAATCAAACACCATAACACAAGCCCAGTTGTAGGCACAGCTTTAGACCAGACCCAGACTCTCCTGTTTAGGAGGGCAGCTTTGGTGGGCTCGAAATCTCTGCCATTCCCTAGGTCCCTCCACTTCCCACTTCGTCTCCCCACGGCGTCTCCCGAGGCGCCACCGCGTGGGCCGCGAAAGAAGGAGACAGCGACGTAAAAGGGGTAGTGGGCGGGGTCGTGGGCGGGGCCCGGCTAGGGGCGGGACGGAAGGTGGGGCGCAGTCGCGCGGTCGCAGGAGGATGACGTGTCCCGGGGCGCCCGGCTCTATTGTGCCTGGAAGGAGTATGTGGGTGTCCTGTTCGCCGTCCTGGGCTGGAGCCCAGGCCCGGCTATGGCGGGTGCTTTTACCCGCTTCTGGCCGCTATCGCCCGACCACCTCCTGCTTCTCCGCATCTACACAGCCCTCCCGGCTCCGGGCATTGGTCTATGCGCACCACGGAGATCCAGCCAAGGTCGTCGAGTAAGAGGCGGTGCCGAGACTGGGGAAGGGGCCGGAGTTCCTAGAGGGGGGAGAAAGGGGCATAGGAAGGGAGGACCAGGGTCCGAGGAGGGGGTAGAGAATAGCAAGACCGAAACTGAAGCCCAGGGAGCATCTGACCGCTCAAAAAGTTCGTACCTTAAGGTAGCTGAAGACTAAGGGGCACAATTATAACGGTGATAATAGAAATAATAATGGCCGACATTTATTGATCGAGTACTCTGTCAGGCAGTCCCTTGTTTAAATAGATGCCCCCATTTGATGGTAGGTAATTGATTTATCTTCATTTTGTAGATGACAAAACTGAGGCATAAAAGAGGTAAAATCACTTGCCCAAGGTCACACAGACAGTAAGAGATTTTCAGGATATGTTTACCTCCGTTTTATTTGGAACCTCGCCTCTCAGCAAAGTAGGACAGAGATCATTGTTTCCATTTTACAGAGGGCAAGTCACTTGTCCGCGGCGATATGGCAAAGGAATCCATTGCTCCTGACTCCTGTTGTGTGTTCACCTTTCCACTGCACTGTATATGCACCTTCGTTAAATTAGTAAAAAAATAAAAAAGAGAGCTCCAGTTTTTGGAGTCATACTAACTTAAGGTCGAATGTGCAGCCTCTTAGAAGCTGTTTGATCTTGGACAAGTCACTCAGAGCCCTCATTACTTTTATGATTATGTCCCCTTCCAAAAATTCTGTTAGATCTTAATCCCTGATTTTTGCACGTGGCTGATAAAAACAATATGTGAGTTGTCAACCATTATAAATCTGTACATAAATGAATAGCTCTAGCCATTCAGAAGGACTAGTGGAGTTAAGGCAAAAACACTAGTCTGGGAATCAGAAGACCTGGGGTCAAATCCCTGTCTTACCCTATGTGTGCTTGGCAAGTTACTTAGGTTCTCTGAGCCTCAGTTTCATTATCCAAAAGGAGACAATACAGACATGGCTCATAGTGCTGATGAGCTGAGCTCAATCTAATGCTCTCCACCTTAAGGCACCTACTTGCTCTCCTGCAGTCCCTTGTTAACAACTCAGCTTGGATTCCCAGCAAATGGCTTGACTGTTTTCCAAAAGATAGGCAAGCATGGAATTATTTTAATGCTTAAAATACAGGCTAGATGTTTCAACAGCTGGAGGGGATAAGCCTCAGGTAGATTCAAGGTCATGCACTAAGCCTAGCCACATTCACCATTAGAGCAATTGGAAAGACTAAGAGACACATCAGTTAGTTTAATCTGAATCTAATTTCAGTAAGAAGTTCACTTTTTATTGAGTCGATACTGTGCTTGTTTTAAAAGAAGGGAAGAATGAGTATATGGTGATGAGGAGGGCATCTTAGATGTTCAGGGACCCTGGAGAAGGGTGTTTGCCTGACAGCTGATGATAGCCTCTCCTGACTGGTTCCCTCCTTTGAGAGAGCCAGGGAAGCTGGAACAAATTGGTCTGGTTGCAGAGGCCACTGAGGAAACAAAGGTGGCTTCTCTTGTCTCCTTGTTCAAACTGTGAGCCTTCCGTGAAGCATTATGTTCAACTTTGGCTTCACATTCCAGTCACCTATGGTACTTTTAGAGACTACATATTCCCAGGCCCCACCCCTGAGGTACTTAATAGATCTAGGGTCCCCTGAGCATATGTGTTTTTTAAAGCTGTCTGGGTGACTCTGATCCCCAAGTCAGGGTTGAGAACCACTGCCCTATGGATACAGGTTGTCAGGCATGCAGTAACACTGCCTCAGAAGGGAAATTTTCCTTTCTGACCCAAATTCGGGCAACTTAACTTGTCCTTGTATGGACTGAGGTTAGAGGCTGGGATTCTCTTCCTTGTAGTCAGGTCTTATGAGGTTTAGGGTAACCACACTGTCACAGAAAGAATCAAGTGTCCTTTATACATCCCAGTTAGACCAGGTAGGGTCATGGAACTCCCCAGAGTCCGTGCCTAGTGTTCCCCACACCAGTGTGGTTTGTGATAATTGCACTGTAGACCAGAGCTCTGGAAGCAGGAGGGAAGGATGAGGTCGGTCTGTACAGTAGCACAGCTTCTCTGCCCAGACCTGAGGTGTTCTGAAACTCCTCAAAGCACAGCCTCCAGGTAGCTCCTGTTCTCATGTCCATGGTCGGAATGTCCCTCTCTTCATTCCTGTTGGCCCCCAAACATTTCAGCTATTTTTTTCCTCTGCTAGGCTATTTTCTTGTGCCACTTGTAGTTTCTCTCCCTTCTACCATAAAATAGGCTCCACTAAATAAGCACTTCGGCCTTTTTCATTTAAAGAATGATTTAATTGCTGATCTAAATGAATTAAGACTGTGCAGGAGAAAATGACAAACATGGGGGAGTTACAAACATTCTAGAAATTTCAGAGGTCCTGATGACCATCGCCCCTGGTAGAGAGTTCTGTATTCTCTATCAGATAGTTCCCAGGAAGCCCAATTTCTTCCTTTTTTTTTTTCCTGAAAGTCCCCTTGCAGGATTTGGCTATTCTCCAGCTTATGGTGAAAATTGCATTCATTTATTATGCATCTACTTCTATGTGACTGGCATTGGGCTCAGTTCTCTACATATGTTATGAAATTTAAAAATCACATTAATCCATTTTACAAATAAAGGAACTGAGACCTGAGAAGGTCAAAAGTCATTTCCCCATGCCTCCTAAAAAGAAGACAAGCAGACCGCGAGCACAAAACAACGAGGAGGGGAGAAATAAATAAATCTGTAAAAAAAAAAAAAAAAAGTCATTTCCCCAAAATCGTACAAGATGCACTTTCTTTATTAAAATTCCTCAATATATTCATATGTCTGAAGAAACAATGCCAGTCATTGCAAGTCTTTTTTGAGAATGAGATGGGGTATAAAATTGGTAATAAGGTGGGTTAAAACAGAAGGCAAAAGTATAGGTCATTCAGGCAAGCCAAACCCTGGGGAAGAGAGTAGAAATACTTTCCTCTGTCTCCTCCCCTTTTCTGGATCCTGAAGCTTTCCTAAAACAGCATTCTGATCATCATGACTTTTTCTCCTTCCTGAAACTAAGCTGTGAAGCCCTTGGACACATACCCATTCCGTCTTAGGCCGTGCAGAACTTTGGGGAGCAGGGGGTGGAGACCCAGGTTGTATAGGTAGTGTGTTCTCACTGTAGGGCACTGTTTACCCTCATGGGATTTCCTCTTTTTAGGTGTCAGTGTTTAATACGGATATCTGTTTAAAACCAAACCTATGAAAGTGACTTGGTTTTTAAACCAGAATTATAGTATTTTGTGGGGAGCGGAGGGAATCTGATTTGATGCTCTGTTAAGAACTGGGATTTTGTTTTCTGCTTTTTGTTTTAAGTTGCCTGGAGCTCTTTATTGTGGGCATGAATGAAGGGAGCTGTCACAGAACTCATTGATTTATTAATTACTTAGCATTTAGTCATTGAGGGCCTAATAACACTTGAGGGGGCAGAGATGGATAATATGTGGTCTTTGCCCTCAAGGAACTCACAGTCTAGTTCAGGAGTTGGGCACCGACAGTCCGTGGGCTAAGTGTTATGATAGGGTATGTTCAGAGTGCTATGGACACGTTGAAGAGGGTGCCTAATCCCTGCAGGGGGTGAAGTCTAAGTATAGAAATATTTCAATCAGAAGTCTGCATGTGCAAAGACCCAGAGGCAAGAGAAAACGTGGTATGTCTGATTAATATTTATTGAGTGCTTCCTATGCACTCAATATGTAATCCTGTGAGAGAAGAGTCTGCTGAAACTGAGGCTCAGAGGGGACTTGCCTAAGGACACAGGATTGAAACTCAAGCCGGATCGCACATTCAGTATGCTTGGACATTATCTTCCATCTGGGCTTTGCCACTAGTTGTGGAGTTTGGGGCCAGCCCATCTACCCTAGTTTCCTCATTCTTGCCTCAGGGTGGAACTTGGCAGACACACCTCCAAGGAATTCTTGATAGTCAGGGGGTTTTCCCCCCTATATCCAGAGCTCCATGGAGGAATGCTGCCACCCAGTGCAACTCCAAGTTGCTATTATGGTCTGGCCCTCTCCTAGCAGCTACTGCAGCTATCTGGTATGGTTCCAGGCCTTTCCTACCTTGGGTGGGATGGGAGGGGTCTTCTCTGTAGAGAAGGAGAAACAAAGATGACTCAAGGTTAGATTGTGGCTCAGAATGTTTCACTGGGGGCCACCTACAAGACCCTGGCCTGGAAGCCAGGTGACCCAGGTTCCAGTCCCAACTTCACCGCTAACCCAGCCTCAATTCTCTTCAGTTATTCCCTGATGAAATACAGGGGTTGATCGAGCTCAGCAGCGGTGAATATCGGCATGCAAGCTGTCACCCCCATCTTTGGTGCCAGGGACAAACTTTCATAGCTCCCATTTTTGTATACCTCAAAGTCTTCACAACTCTTCACCCCATGCTCCCCAAAAAACACTCTTTCCCACCTAGACTACATGAGGCCTCAACATAGTGCTGCAGCCACAGGAGTTGTTGGGAGACATGAATCCTCTTTCCAGTCCCTAGACCTGTTCTTAAGCTCCAACTAGACTATGAAACTGAAGCAGTGTGAGGGCCTACTCGCCAGTGGTACTTCCCGCACCCTCCAGGAAGCAACAGTGTGGCTAGAAACCTGGGGTCCTGGCCACAAGATTTCACTAAGGGCCCCCTTTGCTCTTGGCTGTCAGCCTCCTTTGTACCAGTCAAGGAGACAACAGCAGCTGCAGACAGGGACCCTGCCCACCGCTGCGGCCCAGTCCTGCTCTCTGGAGCAACAAGAAGAGTTAGGCCTCATCAAACTAAGCTGCAGGGACTGCGACTCACTTCAAGCGGCGTTTCCCTGATGTCAGCGATGGGGCCTTGCAAGGGGCTTGCAAGGTGTCTGGTAATCTTAGTTGAAGGAACTTGGGGAATTGAGACAGTAATGAGAGGGTTTTTTGGCCTACTCTGGGTAGATACTTGCAGAAGCTGCCCTAAGTCTCTGATACCCCTCAGCTCAAAATGATTATGCTAATGAGCAAAAAGATGTGCCCAGAATGAGGAGGGGTGGGATTACGGTGAGGCAGGGAAACCAGAGAGACACAGGGGCGGAGGTAGGTCTGCATGGCACACCAGCTGATGTGGAACAGATGGGCCGTGCTTGGGGAAAGGAGCTCTCTCTGAGAGCCCAGGACTCCCTCGGAACCCCACAGGTTGAGGCCACCAGCATCCCCTGCTGGGGGCGAGCTGTTCCAAGCTGTGTGCTGAGACACTTCATTCCTTTCCAAGTGCCCACTTGTGCCCTGCTTATTAATTATTAATCACACCGCACAACAATGTACCCAGCATGACAGGCATTTCACTAAATACAGAAGGCAGCTTCTTCATGACTATGGGGGCTGCAGTTAGACTGAGGAGAGCAAGGTAAGTGTCCGTTTCCTTCACCCAGTGGCCCATGATGGGACACACATTCTTGGCTCTCTGTACCGAACATATGAGCAAGTACTTGTAGCCAGTGAGGATCTCTCCCTGCCTGTTCTTTCTGCTCAAAATGATATTGACCTCTTTGAGGTGATTGAGTGGAAGATGCAAGATAAGTACAAATCGTTGCTAATTAAATGCGGAAGACGGGAAAGATATCTTAGCAAAGCTGGCTAATGCCCCCTTACAAGGCAAACATAGCTGAGCCGGTCCCCAGGGTACTGGCCTCTTTTTCCCCCTTCTCAAAAGGCCCTTTCTTCTGCCTGCTTTTGTCCGCCTTGTACTTCAGACAACCTCACAGGTGGAGAACCTCAGCCTCAAAGGAGGCATTGTGACCTTATCCAGGCTGGCATCTGTCTATTGAAGACGGTGGCATCCCTCCAGGTTACATGGCACAGTTACACTCACAGGGGAAGGACGTGAAGTCTCGGGGAAATGACTTGAGATCTGGCTGGACTGTGTTTGGGTGCCTCGTTTGCACTCCATGACAGCCACTAAATCCTTTGGTGAATTTAAATAAATAAAAAACAAAGCAGTGAAGAAATTGCTAGCATTGCAGCAGAGGTCTACCTCCTGGAATTCAGACTCAGCCCCGGTTTCCTTCCTGTCTCGCAGAGTGGTATCCTTGACGACGAAGTTAGAGCTGTCTGCAGGAACAGGAGTATCTGTGACATTGATGGCATTCCTCAGGGCAAGCTGGGGCTAGTGTCCCTGGTGAGACACGGCTGGCCTGACAAACCTTCCCCCGGGCATGTAGCATGTGTCAGGCCTGCCCCACTGCCTTCACCCACCTGTGTTTGCAGCGTCAACTTTCCATCTCCTAGACCAGGGGTTCCTAACCAGGGGTCCATAAGCTTGAATTGAAATTCAGACAACATTCTTGTGGGGACGAGTTGGTATGGCTGTGATGTATTTATTAAATAATACACAATATAGTGTGCACCTAGTAATGGGTCTGTGGTTTTCACCTGACTGGCAAAGGGATCCGTGGAACAAAAAAGGTTAAGAACCCCTGTCCTAGACCCTTGCCCCTGTTTGGCCCTTGCCCCACTTTCCTTCCCTCCCACTTCTGTGAATCTCAACTTGCCCAGAGCAGCTAGTCTCCCCATAAGACAGAGGAGGACTGGGAGTGGTTTACAGCCCAACACAGTTTCTCAAAACTGCTCTTTGGGGGAATGATGTACTCCAGGATGTTATTTGTGTGCTCTGAAAATAGTGTTCCCAGCTCCAGTTAAATCTGGGAAGCTCTGGAGTACAAAAAGTCACTTGGGTTTCTTTACTCATGAACTTCTCAGAGCCTTCACCGTTCTCATGTGCCATCTGAATCTTACAAAGGGAGTTTAGTAGGCAGCATTTCCCAAATATATTTAACCCCAGGGACAATCTAATAATATCTCCCAGATCCAGAATTCCATAAACACAGTTCAGGGGATCCTGGCATAGTGCTTAACAGTGTGAACTTTGCAGTCAACTTAAGATCAGTCTTGCCGTTTACTAACTGTAACATTAGGCAAGTTACTTAATTTCTCTGAGCTCAGTTTCCTCATCTGTAAAGGGGGGGACAGGTGATAATACTCTCCACAAGAGTGTTTTGAGGTTTAAATTCATCATGTATATAAAATGCTAAGTACAGTTCCTGGACTTAGTAAGCTGTCAGGGTTGTCATTTAATTGTCCAGCCAAATCGCCCAGAATAAGCACCCTCTGCTCTGCATCCCTACTGCAGGTCCCCTGCTTTGAACTTCACATCTATCACCTTCCTCGTCACTCCCAGCGTGCTCCATCTTCCTCCCTATCCCAACATCCACTTGCCCAAGCCAGAAGCCTGGGAGCCATCAAAGACTCCCTGCTTCTTCCCCCCAGGGAACATCAGTGTGACTTCCAGGTTATAAAATCCTCCCCCTTCCCACAGCTCCAATTCAGACCATACCTGTTTCCTGGCCTACTGTCAGGTCAGATTATTTGCCATTCCCTCTGGCAGGAATGCCTGCCTTCCTTGCTCGGTTCACCCATTCAACTCCTGTTTATCCTTCAGGCCACCCTAAGGTATCACTTCTTCCAAAGACCGTTTTCTTTTCTTTTTTTTAATTGTCAGTGTGCAGATGTCTGTTTATGTCACCACTCTCAGTTCTTCTGGGTATATACCCAGTAGTGGTATGGCAGGCTCATGTGTGCCTTCCTTTTTTTTT
>JAQZBX010011809.1:0-42144 GCA_029593785.1 Cabassous unicinctus | reverse complement strand
AGGTCTTGAGTCAGAAGCAGGTTCTCTTTAATGACCTAATACTGTTCCATTAGTTGGCCACTTCCTTCTAAGGGAGGCATTTCTGTTAAAATTATCACCTCAAATCACTGCCATATGAGAAGTTTTGGGACCCATGGGTGGGACTGCTGAAGGGACCCAGCTGTCCTCTGCTTTTGTGGTTGGGAAGGGGGCACATTCTTTTCAGGGACCTACCCCAGAAAAGCAACTTCCAGGGGAGTCAGCCTTTCAGAGCCACCTCCCAGCCATCTGCGTCGCTGACCTATGGGGCCGTGACGTGCTCAGAATCCAACCTGGAGGCCTACGGGGATGCTCACCCAGCAGCAGAAAGACCAGAGCAGATGAACACAAGTGTGTACATTTTGTTGAGAGTTCCCTGGTGGAGGCGGCAACTCTCAGTGAACCAGACCACACAGGAAGTGCTGCCTTGATTCCTATGCCCTCTAATAGTTCTGAGACCCTGCTGATCAAAACCAAACTCTCTGCTAGAATCTTGTGTCTATCATTCACCTAGATCCAGCCCCTCCACCTGAAGGTGCAGGAGTTCAGGTGGTGTACCCTCAGAGAACTCATGTCTTTTGTTATAGGTATCACAGCAGTCATATATTTCTTTGACTGGAGCCCCTTGCATCTTTTGTGGCTCTTATTATAGGCTCTCTAGAGGTCCTGTCCAAGCTGCTGACATGCTGAGTCTCCTTGACCCCCCTTTCATAGGAATAATAATAATGACCTATGTTTCCTGAGTTCTTACTATGCCCAGGCATTGTTCTGAGCCCTTTGATCTTGTGGACACATTTAATCCCCACAGCAACCCTATGGGGGTAGGGATTATTGTCATCTCCACTTTATGGATAAGGAAACTGCAGTCAGAGAGAACAAGTGACTCATCTAAGGTTACATAGCAAGGAAGAGGCACAGCCCGTATTCCACTCCCTGTGGAATGGAGCCTGCTCTCCAGCCATTGGGCTGCACTGCCTCACAGTGGGAGGGAAGAGAGACCCAGAGACCATGTGGGGACAACTCGGCTCTGGCTCAGGCAAGCCATGTTTTGGGGGAAAAGAGATCTGAACTCTTCAAAGTGATCTAAAAACATATTTTTAAAATCCAACGATATTATTCACAAAAAGACAAACCTTGGACAAACGGAGCTTGCTGCAATGTGGCTTGAGGATTATGCCGTCACCTGGGTGCTTTAGGGAAACAGCTGAACTTGAACCAGGTCTAATATTTTGAAATCATTTCTCCCCTGGAAAAGGCAGTAAGACCCAAAGGGCAGAATCCTATTAAAGCAAGCAGCCGAGGGCCTCGGTGGCGGCCGTTTGAGGACCTTCTTGTTGGCGTTATGGGCTTGACTTGCCAGAGCGCTGAGCTGGCTCCTTCCGTGTTCTGCACCCGAGACCGATTGCAAACTGTAGTTTAATACAGACTTTTCTTTTATGGTTCACATAGGGAGCCTTCAGAGGCTGGCTCTGTAGTCTGTTCAATCAATGCGGAAAGCTGGGGTATCAGGCATTCTAGGCTTTACTTTTTAAACACCCCAAGGCCCTCGGCAGCAATAGGAACTAACAACCTGATAAATTCATGGTGTTCGACAGCGCTGTTGTGTTTGAGTTATAAAAACTCCAGGTGCTCTGATTTCTGGTTTCCAGACGTGCTCTGGCTGTGGATTACCCCTGCGCACACATTCTCTTGTCTCTGCCCATTATCATTCCGTTTTCTTTGGCACTTACGAGGAAATTCACGACGGCAGCATCTTTAGTCATCTTTGGTTATGGCTTTCTTCCCAGAAGGTCAGAACTGCTGGCGGGGCTCCTTTAGAGCAGAGAAAACTGCAGCTCAGACACCCTGCACCAAATGTGCTACTCAGAGTTCATGGTCCACTCAGAGCCGATGGTGTGGGAGGCGCTGGACGCGGTGTTTCACCCGTGCGTTCTCATCTGTTTCTCATAACCATTTGGGGAGGTGCTATTGTTATCTCCATTTTACAGATGGCAAAATTGAGGCTTACAGAAATGAAATGACTTGTCTAGCATTGCACAGCTGGTAAGTCATGGATTTGGACCCTTAGGGCTCAAGCTTTCATAACTCCTCCAGTATGCTCCACCACCACTAACCCCCCCACACCCCACCCCCAATTACCTGTGCACTGGAGCAGCCCAACTTTACCAAGCCCAGCAGCATTCAGGGCTGCATCTGCCTTTGTAGGGCAAGATCCTAGAAGCATTAGATAGACTCAGGTTTGAAGTGAATGGCTTCTCCTGGGGAAGTGGAGAGGAGGAAGGGTAGATAAAGAGGAAAATAAGGTCATTCTGGGCATGTTCTATCCTGTAGAACAGAGTTTCTTGACCTCAGTACTGCTGACATTTGGGCCTGATACCTCCTTGTTGTGGGGCTGCCTGTGCACACTATAGGGTGTTTAACAGCATCCCCGGCCTCTACCCCCAGATGCCTGTAACTCTCTCACCTCACTTGTGACAACCAAAAATGCCTCCAGATCCTGGCAAATATTCCCCAAATCACCACTGGTGGAGAACCTCTGCCCTAGAGGGTAACTGCTAGGTAACTCCTCTAACTCACCCAATATGAAGATGGGGTTTCTTGTGTTATTTGCCTGGGAAACAGCCTGACCTTGGAGCAAGGTGGAGTTGGCCCCGAGTCTCTGCTTTGGCACTATTTTTGAGCCTTTCCTCTGAGTTTACCTAGGTGTGTGCTCTGGTCCTTCACCTCAAGAATCTGAAAATCTTGTTGGGGACACAGATGGAGATGAGTGGAAAATAAAAAAAAGACAAACAGTGGGAAGCACCATATAATAAGAATAACTCAGAAGCTCAGTGGAGAGAGGGCCTAGTAGGCTTCTGGGAAGATGCAGCCTGGAGCCAGGCCTGTCTGCAATTGCAGTCATCTCTGTTTCGTTATTTCCAGGGCCAGGCATTGCATTTGTGGTTTACCCGGAAGCCTTAACCAGGCTGCCCCTCTCTCCATTCTGGGCCATCATCTTTTTCCTGATGCTCCTCACTCTTGGACTTGACACAATGGTGAGTCCCTTCCCAGATGGAGCCCCACCCCAGGCTCCTTCTGAAGACCACTTTTCCGGGATCCTGGGTCCAGCCTGGGGCAGAGGGAGGGGGTTAGGGGCACCTCATCATTTCCCCTGAGTGACGGAGGGATGATGAGTTACCTGTCCAGGGCTCAGGACGACAGGGGGAGCCACCTTCTTTCCTGTATTCGTGGACATGTGGCTGACTCATGCGATGGTGCAAAGGAGCCAGCTTCTCTCCCTCTTTCTGGTCTCCATGCCAAGTTTTAGCCTGTGAACTTCCTGCCTTGGTGCTATTTTGTCAAAGCAAATTCTGTGGGGGCAGGATAAGGAAGAATATGAAGTCAATTGCAGGGAAATAGCTGTGGGGCTGAGACTACTACAAATCTTGCTGACAAGCTCTCAGATTTCAGTAGATGGGTGCAAACAGGGTTTTTCCAAAAGTAGAAGACCTAGTGAGAGGTAAATTGGAAGAGGGGAATTTACATCTCATGAATACAAAGTGAAGCTTAAAATGCCCTGATAGATGTCTGGGAAGTACACTTTCTAAAACTTGCATTCTTTTGGCCCTATCAAGGGAATGGAGCCCTTTAAGCCAAATCTGATAGAAACACAGCTGTCCCTGGGCAGGAGGGCACAGGGTCTTTTGGAGCCTTCTGGGCTGGATGGTTTGTCTCAGAGGCCCCTCTCCTGGTGTCATTCCAGTTTGCCACCATCGAGACCATAGTGACCTCCATCTCAGATGAGTTCCCCAAGTATCTGCGCACACACAAGCCTGTCTTTACTCTAGGCTGCTGCATTTGTTTCTTCATCATGGGCTTTCCGATGATCACTCAGGTAAGCTGCCTGTTGGGCACAGGCTTGGGGTGGGGATGGGTGGGTGAGCCCCATGTCTATCTATCCTTTTATCCTTAGCTCTCAGACTCAAAACCATAGCCAAGTCCCTGCCATTTCCATGTAGATGGCAACAGGTTGTCAGGGCCTCTGAGCTCAGAGGGAAATATGTCATCTTGGCATCGATCTAATAGAGATGTAGCCTTCTTGAGCCAGTGAGGCAGGTGTGTCCTACTGTATTAGTCAGCCAAAGGGGTACTGATGCAAAATACCAGAAATCTGTTGGCTTTTATAAAGGGTATTTATTTGGGGTAGAAGCTTACAGTCACAAGGCCATGAAACGTAAGTTACTTCCCTCATCAAAGTCTTTTACCACGTATTGGGGCAAGATGGCTGCCGGTCTCTACGAGGGTTCAGCCTTCCTCTTCTTCCTAAGGCTCCATGGTCCCAGCTCCTTCTGATCTCAGCTATAGGCTGGGATAAAGCTTGTCTCTTTCCCTGGGACTCGATTCTTTCCAGGCTCAGCTGCTTTGTTTTCTCCACAAGGTCAGCTGTAGACTGTCAGGCTCTCTCTTCCTGAGGCCTCTGCCATGTCTCTGGAGCCATTTATATTCCTCTCTGTTCTTCTCCTGTGTGTTTACTTTCTGGGGCTCCAGCATCAAAACTCAAAACTCCTCTGCTGTGTTGTTTTCTCTGTGAGTCCCCGTCCTACTGGGCCGAATCAAAGCCCCAATTTTAATTTAATCAAGTAAAAGTGAAGCCTCTGAACTTAATACAATCAAAGGGGAACACAACCAGAGGAACAGACCAGTTTACAAACAGTAAACTAGATAAATTTCCAGATTATTACTTGTCATATGCAAGGGTCTACAGCAAACCTGAGGTCCTTCCAGTTCCGAGTGTCTTGATAATATGAGTCTTGCTCACTCAATATGTAAATTTCTCTTGCTGTCTCTGTGACTTTGAACAAGTCACCATTCTGGGTCTTAATTTTTTTATCTGTAAAATCATGGACTGGAATTTGATAGTTTCTAAGCCTCATCCACTATTGTAAGATTTAGAGAGTGGGGTAGAGATGGATGAGGAAGAGTGAGGACAGCCCAGAGACACTTAAAGGTCAGATGAAGGTCAAGCAAATGCAGCTTTGTGGATGGAAGTGAATCTATTGTTTAGAGCCAAAATGAAGCAATCTGGCTGCTTTCACATATACATCTTCAGGTGTTGACCTTTGCCTTTTAAGAATAAGATGTTAGAGCCCTTTTCTGTGCTTGTTCTATTGATTACTTTGGAGTCTTTCCAGGGGCAGCCTTGTTAACATGACAAAGTCTCTGGTTGATAGACTGAAGCCAGTTTAGGTAACTGCTGTCAAGGGGAGGGGGCAGCGTCCTCTGACTCCTGTTTGCACCTTACTCTCCTCTGGACTGAAAGGATGGGTGGTTATAAGTGGAGAGAGAGAGAGCCCAGCTCCACAGCCCATTTGAATGTTGGTTGTTTCTCTTTCCTTCCAGGGTGGAATTTACATGTTTCAGCTTGTGGACACTTATGCTGCTTCGTATGCCCTCGTCATCATCGCCATTTTTGAGTTGGTGGGGATCTCCTATGTGTATGGTAAGGGAATCACCATACCTGCTGTTGAGGTAGAATTTTAGTCCAAAATGTGTTCATGGCAATCAGATTTCCCATATTTAATAAGAAAATGAAAGAATTTAATTAGCTCTTTTGGAAACCTAGAGAGAGCTGCATCTTTATTTCCAAGCTTGCCCCAGGACCTTTGTGATCCCGATTGAATAGAGAAACATAAGGTGAGTGATGGGGAAATGCAGAAACCCTTGCATTCTGAACCCCCTGGGACCAGGACCTGCCTTTGTGGTATGGTCTGCTATGTGAACAGTTAATACGTGTGGCCAATGGCCAGAGAAGGAGGAGGAGGGCTACTTACTTGCAGGTTAGAAATTAGTTTTTGGTCTAGCCATAGTCCCCCATGTTGCTTGAGGAGAGTGGTAGCTTCCTGGGTGGTCCCTGGATACTACAATGAGAATAGACACCACCGGCTCACAGATTCTTAGGAATCTTTCTGAGCATCATGGGAGCCTTGATGCAACATCTCAATTCCAGCTTTTCGCAGAAGTAAACTTTCAGTTCCCTTATAATTTAGCCCCTCCTACCTCCAGCATAGCATCCTGCATCCCTTAATCAGTGAGCCCGCAGATATCATCTTTTCCCTTCAGGCAGAGGTGCCTGTACTTGGGGATTCCACTGGATCATCTTCCAGGCCCTCTGTTTGTACTGCCAGCCAGCGCAAGGAAGCCCTGTCTGATTCAAGGCATCACTGGCTCTTGGTGCCTGGGAGTCTGCTCAGAACCCTTCCTAGAATAAAGTCTTCCTAATATAGATAAAGGCTCTTCAGAAAATATCGGGAAGGTGAAAATTCTCTCTTCAAAAAGAGAGAGCAACATACCCTAAGCTGAAAGGAAATGCAAGGCATCACTTGGAATGCAGGACACAGTGATGCTCAAATGCATTCCCTAGAGCCAAAAGGAAGAGAATTCCAGGCCAGAGGGCTCTGCAGCGCCCTGCCCTTTAAGGTGGGGGTCCAGTAAAGCTCAATCTAGCTTCTTGCTTTCCTGAAAAGCTCCTTAACATTGGGGTGGGGGAGGGCAATTAAGATGTAAAAAGGAAACCTTCTGTGTAAAACTTGGGTTCCCCAGAAACAGGAAGATACCGTAGGCATTTTTTGGTACTAGTGGAAGGGGAATTTGTCTTGGGCTAGAAATCACATCTCGCCTGCAGGGACAGTTTAGTTTCTGGCAAGGAAGTAGACAGGTCTGCCAGCCATCCTGATGGGATCAGAGACCGAACTGCCAGCACTTTTGGCTGATAAACAGCCTGGACCCCGCAGTGACGCTGTGATTGAAATCCTGCTGTCAGAGTTAGGGTGAGACTCCAAAGTACTTCCCACGTGAGCAGAGAGTGGCAGAAGCCCAATGAAATCTGCCACTGTGAATCTTAACTTTCTGCCCAGATGCCAGAGCCCTTGCCGTGGGGAAGCAAGGAGAGGCCTCAGATGTCCTCTTTTGGAAGCTCTACCCCTCATAGGTCCCATGTAAGCCGAGGTTGCCAGATGTTCTGTTGGCAAAGTGGAGAAAGCATTTCATTTGCAGCTCTGGCCCAAGTGGGTTGCAGGTAGAAATCCCATTCACCTCCACTGTAATCTGTATTTTCACTGATATTTGTCACAAAAGGCACATCTGCACAATTATTTCCTGTAAAACAGGGCTGTTCAGTGGGGTTTAAAATCATTAAAATAGAGTCTTTATAACATTTCTATTTTTAGAAGCAAAATAGCCCCCCTCCCATATAAATCTGTCAGTAGATTTCTTGAAGAAAAAATAAATGTTGAGTGCTTCAGTCCCTGGGCTGTGTTAATTTTCCTGGGGATCATCCGGGAATCCCCTGGTCTCTAAGGGTGCTGGTGCTGGGCCAGCCTCCAGAATCCAGCTGCCTCTGTGCTGAGCTCGCTCAGGTTAACTTCGCTTCTGCAATGCCATGTTATTCTCATATTACAATGTGAGTGTGAACTGATTTGGACTAGGATGGATTTTTTAAGAAATATATCTCAGGAAGAATTATTTGAAATAAGCTAACATAATTGTTAGAGATAAAAGGAAAAGCCTGCAAAAACACATAAATTACACCCCAGAGGACAGTGCATGCTTTACAGAGGTGATGAAGGCCAAAACTAGTGCAATGTTAGTTTAAGGCAGTGAAACATGAACCTGTGAAGAATGAAAATGAACCTGCCTGTTTTGGTGCATTTCTTTCCTGGGTATAGGGTTGAAAAAATAACCAAACAAATTATAGAGATTTGTGTCTCCTTCTGGCTTTCAATAATCTCTAGACTCTAGATTCTAGAGGGTGTCACTGAAAGGTTTGAAATACGGTGGGTAAAGTGGTAAAGTTGTATCATTAGCTCGTAATAGCTGACTCAAGTTCTCAAGTCAACATTTCTCGAAGGCTGACCACTGGGTTTGAGGTATTCAGCTTTACAAGTGGAATTTCTGGATTTGGTGTAGGAGCTATCCTTTTAACAAAATTTTACCTAAGTAGGGTCACTTTGCATTTTACTGGGAGCCAATGTAAGTCCTTCTGACTGGAGGGCCAGCATGAGACTGGACCAGGAGTTGGGATCCAAGAATTGAAGCTAAGACTTCCCACCTGCTGACTGCTGGGCTCCACCTTGTACACTCCCCCAAAATCCAACATGTTAAATTGTCTGACCTATTTTCCATTTCCCTCAGTCAGCTGTTTTACTCACCCCTACCCCAGACTGTCTTCCCCCATATCCTTGTGACAGATGTTAGATCTATGTTAGACGGTGGCTTTTATAAGATGAAATATGTCTGGCTTCAGTTCCTGCCCACTCTGTTGGCTGAACTCACCAAGGTTTTTAAGTACAAAATAAACAAACCAATTTTTAAAAAATCCACCAAAGATCCCCCCAAGCTCTACAACGTCCAGGTTTTCCTCCACGAGTCTCTTCCCTACACTCAGCGCTTGGCTGAGTTGTCCTTTGCACCTCCCCTTTCAGGAGGCAGGGACCCTCCCCACCGCCCACCTCCATCTTCCAGGGCTCAGGAAACAGAAGGAGTAGGAAAGCTTCAGTCCGTTAATACCACACATAATGGAGAACTATTTATTAAGTGCCTGCTGTGTGCCCTGAGTGCTCCTAGGAAAGTGGAGAAGGGATGGGTAGTTTCCTGCATTCATGGAACTTACTCACTAGCTACCCAGGAAGAGTAGAGACACTCAAAACACTGAGAAGAAAGAAAGTGCTAAGCCGCGCAGCCCTGGCCATGAGCACTTTTGCTGCTCAGAGGTAAAAGAGGACCAGAGGAGTTGGGGAAACCTTGAGAAGGTGGTATCTGAGAGATAAAATAATATAAAAGAAAGAAAAAAAGGACTGAGACTTAGTGAGTGTTCACCTGAGTTTAAGGTCAACCAAGGCAGGGGGAACCTGAGCCAGTGGCTCTGAGGGATGCAGCCTTCAGATGACCTTGAAAGAATGACTCGGAGACTTTAAGTTTAGAACAGTGGCGACTTGCTTGTACATAGGTACACACAGGACTGGCTACATAATTTGTGGGACCCAGTGAAAAATGAAAATGGTCCCTTCTGAAAAGAGTATTAAGAATTTCAAGAGCATTAAACCCTTCTGAGATTGGGGCCCTGTGCAGTTACTAGGGTCACAGGCCAAGGTCATAGGCCAAGGTCACAGGCCCTGTACCAGATCAAGGGTAAGAGTACAGTTTATAAAGGAAAAAGCCATAAAGTTGCCCAGGGGAAAGCCATTGATCAGTTGAAGCAAAGGCCTTGGCTTTGCAGTTCCAGATTAATTGGCTTTATGGAGTTCATTGTGGCCTGATTTCTGAACCCCAAAACCATTTGTTGAGTCTAGAATAGTAGCCACAAGTTTGCCACCAAGTTGCTTTCTGATAACTCTGACTAATTTTTGAGAAGCAGTTGCTTGGGTCCTTCTGGGGCCTGTCTGCTTGCTGTCCGACCCCTCCAGCCTCAAGGTCATGTAGCAGGCAGGTCTCTAGGCACATGCTGATGGCTCCATGAACAAGTCCTTTATCATGAGTGAGGCCTTGAAGGCCAGGGGTTCAGTGTAAAGGACAGAGTAGGAAGAGGAAGCCATACAGATAAAGGTCTAAGATGAAGATAACTCAGTAAGGGACATGGGTGGGAAGTTCAGGTGTGAGCCAGGGCATAGTAGGGGCTGAGGCTAGATGGGAGTTGGAGTGGGACAGATGGTGGAGGGACTGGGGAGCCTGACTTAAGAGCATGCACAGGGCAGGAGGGAGCTGGTTGCCCAGTGGCCCCCAGCTGGTGCCCCTGAGCTGCATCTGCAGGGTCATCCTGCAAGTTGGCAGAAGAGGCAGAGCAATTCCAGGACCCAAAGCCTGTCTGAGATAGGGGTCAGCCGGTCCAGAGCCCTCCTGCTGTGAGGCTCAGGGAGGGAGATGACCTGCCAGGGTTAGAGCTGCTCCTAGCACCCAAGCCTTCTCACCCTCAGTCCTGGTACTGCTCCTCTTTAGCATCAAGCTGCCTCTTACTGAAAACTGAACATCCATCATCCATCCCTTCCTACAGCCCTGGGTCCAGCCTTTTGCTTAGCTTCCCACTCAATAGGAGATTTTCTATATGTCTTCCTCAGGTCTAACCTTGAATCCTATTGACTCCGTTGGTTCAATTTCCCCAGTTTCTCTGGTCAAGCCACATGCTGCCATCTTTCGGGCTTGGTTTTGTGGACAGGAATATTCTGGCATAAGCATTGAGTCTGATAACAGAAATTTCTTGAATCATCATTTTCCTTCTATTTTTATTTTGAGTACTGAGCCAGCTTTCACTGTCTGTGTATTTTTTGCTGGCCTCAGCTTTACTTCTATTTCTTTAGTTCTCTCCCCTTACTGAAGCTGAGAGGACCTAGTGTCCAAAGCTCGCTCATTTGATGGTGTTTGGTGATAGTAAGGGAAACAAACAAACAAAACCTAAAGATCATCAAATCAACTGCTTGAAGCATGGACTTTCTGCCTACACAAACAAGGAAGCAACCTGGAACCTCTTTGCATCGTGGGCTGACCTATGAGTCATCTGGTCCACTTCCCCTAATGAGCCAACAAAGGCTCAGAGATGAGGAGTGCTTTGTCTAAGGTCACACAGCAAGTTAGAAGCAGGGCTGGGCTTCAATTCTTGGATCCCAACTCCTGGTCCAGTATTCTTTCCTGTACCACATTTGTTGTTGACCATCATCAGATTTACCTTAAAGCTGAGCAGGAAGCTCAACTGTAACCTTGAGAACTTTTAGAGTGAGCTGAGAAAAGTTGTCCCAACCCTGTTCCCCACACAGGCTGCACCATGGCAAACCTGAGGCTTGGCTGCCATATGAGATGGCTATTGTCAGGGGCGTCTGGAGATTAACAGTCATGAGGGCTGGTTCAAATTCTGGATCTGGGCTTGGTATGGAGCAGAAGCCGAGGGCCCCGGAAGGTCTCAGGGTCCATTATTTTGGGGGTGGTAGCTGGAGTGGATTTTTTTTTGGGGGGGGAGGCAAATTTTAACATTGAAGCACAACATACATACAAAAAAGACCACCTATCCTGAGTATACAGCTTGATGAATTCTCACCTCCATGCCACCAGACTCCCGATGAAGCTATAGAACATGATCAGGACCTTTTTTTAAAGGAGCTGTGATGAATACTGATTTCTGGAAAGAAGACCACAGTGTCTGCTTTCTTCCTCAGCAAGAGATTGCCTCCTTGCATCACACCTTTCCTTTCTCACTTCCATGTAGCATATATCAGGCCTTTAGGAAACGGCCCAGGAAGGATAAGTCTGGAGTGAGGCAGCAGGGGCGGGGCATAGAGAGGCGATGGCAGGGGGTAGGAGATGGCAAGGTGAGGGCTGGAGGAGGAGCCTGAATTCAGCTGTTCCTCATAAGGCTAAGGGCAAAGGACCCCCAAACCCAAGGAGGCCAAGAGGGTCAGAGAATGAAGGGGCAAGTGGCCAAAGTCTAGAAAGTCGGCCCAAGGCTGTGCAGGCTCTTGTTCCTGATGGGAGGAGGGAGGGGAGGGGCACCTTTCCCTGAAGAGTGCCTCAGCCCCTCTTGACCTATAGTGTACCCATTTTTTACATAAATGACCCAGAGGATGGAGAAATGATGAACATTCAAGCAGAGACTGCTCGGCCACCGGTCAGAATGCTTCATTCTGCGACCCCACAGTTCTGAGAAAGCCATGCTTCTGACAAACTCCAAAAAGAAAGCAACAGAGCCGCCCATTTCTAAAAATTCCTTCAATGGCTTTTCTTTTCAAGGAGTGGTTTAAAAACCTTCCTCAGCCTAGAGTGCGGGTGGGGGGATGACGGTTATGGGTGGCTGTTAGAGTAAGTATTTCCTCTGCTTTTCACTTTCATTAAGTTGATCGGTGATCAAGAAGACGGCTATTCTGAGTCCCAATGAAGTAGGCAATGACCACTTGGGATTTAACTGGGGCATCATCCTACATAGAACAAAGATAAATTGACTCACTTGAATAGTGTCCTTGGGAGAGTGGGGGCCAGAAACCAATGTAGTGACTCTTGCTCTAAATCCCAAGAATTTCATAATATACTCTGCTTATTGATCACAGATTCATTTTGCCAGAGTTGGATCTAAGCACATGAGGCCACCCAGGAAACAGCAGTACATGTGACTATGCCAAGCTGTGGCAGTGCTAAGATGCACGGGCTGGGCTGGAACTGAGCTTTTTAGATGTCATTGTGGAATGACATTTTTGAACCTCACTGCAGAGAGTATTTAATATCTCTTTAATGTGTTCAATTTGCCCTAATCTTCCCAGCAGTGAGTCATTTGTCTGATGATTCCCCACATAATAGGGGTCATGTTGATACCAGGCTGGGGCCATTCCTAGATAATGGTGCTTGAGTGAGGGACTCTAACCCCTCATCCCTATCTCCCCTCCTGTCACTGCACCTCATGTTCAGTCTCTATTTGTCTATTTGCAGGCTTGCAAAGATTCTGTGAAGATATAGAGATGATGATTGGATTCCAGCCAAACATTTTCTGGAAAGTCTGCTGGGCATTTGTAACCCCAACCATTTTAACCGTAAGGATTACATGCTTTATCATGCAGATAACCCCTTGCATTTGTATGGGATGCTTTATGTTTGAGCAAAGTGTGTGCTTTTGTATGAGCCTGGGAGGTTGATGGAGATGGGTATTATACTTGCCTTTCAGAAGAGGAAACCTGGATACAGAAAGGTGAAGCAATTTGCCTAAAGGTGCTTAATGGCTCAGGGGCGGAGTTGGGATTCATGCTCACCAGTTTGGAGCACCTCTGCAGGGCACAGCTCCTTACGTCAAGTCTGCCTCAGGTCCTGATATCTGATAGAATCGCAGCTAACCTTTACCGTATACTAACCATGTTCCAGGCTCTGGTCAAAGTGATTTAGATGTATTGCCTCATTTCTCCCTCACAGCAGCTCTGTGAGGTTGGCACTGTAATTATCTCCAGTTTACAGATAAGGAAACTGAAGCCCAGAGGTTATGAAACTTGCCCAGCACTGCACACGTATTGATTAGCACAGCCTGGATTCAAACCCAAGCAGTCTGGTTCCAGAACTCCAGCTCTTAGCCACTGCTCAATATAGCCGCTTTAAAACTAACATGGCACTAATTAGACTTTTATTGTTAATTGTATTGCTTTTGAAGACTCTCTTGTCATCCTCAAGTGTGATGATGACATTTTGGGATCATCTGACATTCATCTTATAAAAGGTCAGAGCCCTCCATGCATCAGCAAACCAGCACTTAGATTCATATCCTGTCACTCGTGTGGTAGGTTGCCAGCTTTGCCCCACTCCACTCTCCATCCATAGTAGTTGCTGGAGATCTCATCTCTCCCCCTCCTCCTCCCTGGCTTGCGATGCCATCGCTGCAAAGCTGCAGAATGTTGACTGTAGTACCTGATGGACCCAGTAGGTGGCACTAGAAACCAGATTAAGATCCTTGTTTTACTACAAGGAAAGCTCCAGCTTCTCTAAAGGGACAGGACAGGATGAAAGTACAATTGTAAAGAAAAAATATATTTTCCTTTCTTTTGCTGTCACAGAAGTGAATTTTAATCAAAACACTTCAATTTATTTCTGAAAAGCTAGAAGCTTAGATGGAAAAACCATTCAGTGTTTATCTCCTTCTACACTGTATGGACAACTTTGGTATGATGCCTGCATTTTAGAGACTATAATTTGTATGAAAAGTCCTATCCACTTTGGGGCACATGAGTTGAAAAAGACTAAAATAAGTTTTCAGTCTCTCAGATTCAGGATTGAATGTGTATCTGAAGAACTTGGATTGACCTAATCGATGGGAAGAAAACATGTTTGGCGACAGACATCCCACTCTGGAAATTGCTACTACATATATTCCTGGCTGAAATAAAAACTAGAATCTGTGCTAGATGCTACTTTCCTTTTCCTCCAATCCTAAAAGAGATTAAGCACCAGTGAATTTTATTATATTCTGCAGAAACATTTCACATAATAATCAGCAGCACTACTGTTTGCTGATGTCTATTATGTGCCAGACATTTTACAAACATTCTCTCTAAAGCTTATGGCCACTTTGCCTGGTAGGTTACGTAGGTTCTTACCCCATTTTACAGATGAGAGCACTGAGGCTTAGAGAGGTTAAGGAACTGGCCCAAGGCCACAAAGCTTGCAGGTAGCAGAGCCAAAAATTGAATCCAGGCTGTCTAGGCTTTGAGCCCGTGCTCCAACACGTTTCGAGAAACCCTATGCTTTCATTTCCAAGTGGAGCTTGGATAGGTTTGGATTCAAATAGTCCTAATCTTCCAGAGCACAGTGTCAGGGGAGAGGAATTCTAAGGACTTGCTGTGTTTTTTGAGAAAGTTACTCAAGAATGCTGTGCTTTACCTGGTTTAGGTTATAAAATTCACACCAGAAACCTGTGAAGGGGTCACAGGAAATATCCTGAACCAGATTCCCCTTCTGTGTTGTTTGGGAGCTAGGGCCCATTAACAACGTCAATTCCATCATGATCATCAACCACCAAATCTCTCTCCAGGCTCTTCTTTGACTGCCATCAGCAAAAGGCCAAGGTGGATATGACTCGATGGCTAAATTAACATCTCGCATGGCCAGGCCCATCCAAGGGGCAGGGTTTTATCAAAGCTGACTTGGCTGAGGGAAATTTATGGCAAAGAACACATTTGTAAAGATTATTTAGATATGATATTCATACAGCTGGAAATGGGAGCCAAAGGACCAAGCCTAACGCTTAATCTTTTGCCGTTTGCCCTACTGTAAAACGGATATTTGTGGTGTGCTGGAACGGGCTAACATTATGGCTTAAATTACTTGGATATCCCTGAAATAAAATTGGTCATTTTTATATATGCCTTTGTGGATTTATAGAGCTATAAATATTCTCCATGCAATTATTGTATACATAGTCAGATCACGTTACTGAGTTATGCACAAACATAAGCAGATGTATTTCTATTTATATACTAAATGAAATGGAGCAACTTGCCATAATTACATTAGGCCATACTGCCAATAGACTGGTTAATAAAGCTTATAACTCTAGGGGCAAATGTTTAAAAAGCGGCCTAGAGTCGATATCTCTTTCCAGAGGAGCATTTGTTTTCAAGCTCGGTCTTCAGGCTCATGTTGCTTACAGTCGATATATTGAATTATTGGTGCATTGAAATAACCACTTACCCCAGCAGCCTGGGCTTTGCAGTAATAATTAGATGACTTACATTTGTACAGTGCTTCATGCTTTGCCAGAATACTTCCTTATATTATCTTTCCTGACATAATTCCCTCCAATCATTTTTAGGCAGTTATTTTACTGCTTAAGCTAGGACAAGAGGTGGGTGGTAGGAAGGGATTTATGTAGGTAAATTGTTCTAGGCTGATGCTGCCCTAGGCAGGATGAATGCCAGGAACCTCGCAGCTTCTTCTGGGAAGTATCCACCTCGAGCAGTTAGAAGCCCTCTTCTATCTTTTTAGGGGCCTGTTTTCAGCACACCTGGCCCCTTGTTCCTCCTCGGTTGCTCTAACTGAAGTGTGCAGTGAGAGGAGATAATGGGCGGGAAATACATCACGACTTGCCTTAAAACTGAGGGGGTACTCTTGAGTAAATACCAGACTGTTTGCTCCCAGAAAACCCCTGTGCTGTATCCACAATGTGACATACATCCATTTTTATAGCAGAGAAGTCTGAGACATAAGGGTCCTCAGCTAATTAGTGGAGGAGCTGAGATGAGCCTGCTGGGCCCTGGGCCCCCCGCCGGGCCCCCCATTTAGTGATGACGCCCGTTCACCTGAGTCAATTCAGAAGGGGCTGTACATCCACCGTCCCTGTGCCATGGCTTATTTTAAGACCAAGCTTCCGCCTCAGTCACTGCTTGGGGGTCACTCTGGGTCTTACTCAGCCAGCTTGAGAGGCAGCTCTTGGATGTGGGCCATTCTCCATTCAAGGAGAAAGAAAGGTGACTCCATTTATTTTTTAAAAATTAAAACATATAAGCTTAATGGGTTTCTTTCTTACAACAAAATCTTGATTAGCCATTGTAGAAAATACAGACAACAGCCCACCCCTTAAAACTCCCTGCCATCCTTCCCTCCTGCCTCTTCCTGTCAATCACCTTGGTGTATATCCTTTACACTTGTCTTCTCAGCCTGTGTCTCTCTATATGTAACTGCATTGTTCAGTTCCTAGGAGATGGCAAATACAGGGTCAGCATCTGACCAAGCACGTGTGATCTTCACCTCCCTGTGTTTAAGTTTCATCCTTTGGAAAATGGACTAATAATCCCTCCCTTTCAGGGTTGTTATGAGTATAAAATGAGATGATACGAAAGCAGTTTGGGGGGCTCAATTCATGCCTGTTGGATGAATGAATAATTTACAACACTGCCTTAACCTGTGTGTTTTTCCTTTTCTTCTCAGTTTATCCTTTGCTTCAGCTTTTACCAGTGGGAACCAATGACCTACGGCTCTTACCGTTACCCCAACTGGTCCATGGTGCTCGGGTGGCTAATGCTTGCCTGCTCTGTTATCTGGATCCCAATTATGTTTGTGATAAAAATGCATCTGGCCCCAGGCAGATTTATTGAGGTAATTCTATCAGCTCCTTTCCCCTGCCATCTCCTCCCAAGGGAGAGCCCCTGAAAGCTCTGTGCATTGAAAAACAAAAGATTCAGTAACCCTACTCAAGAGGGAGACTCGGTGATTAAATGGTTAGAGTTGCCACCGTTTCTATTAAACCCATTTTTATTATGTATTATTCCTCTAATGGAGGGATCCGCCAATCCTCAGGCCGGGCTGTTATTATGCTATTCCTCAGTGCAGTGACAGCTCTGGGGAATAAATAATCTGAGTGTCTCCTCTTTCCCTGGAGCTCCCTCCTCCTCTCCCCTCATCCACAATTTAAATCCTGTGTTTGATTTTTAACTACACATCAGATTTCCTCTTTCCTGATAGTCCTCTCTGTCTGAGCCTCCTCTCTCCCAAATAGCTATTCCTTTCTGGGGTCACAGCTAAATTTAAAATCATTACCTCTTCCTGTTGTGCCTTGGATTAGTGACAGCTGAGGGGTCTAAGTCGATTAGAATGTCACCATCCCTGCAGAATGCAATGAGAGAGCCAGGGAATGGCTGGTATGGGGCAACTTACTTTCTTTGTCAATAAATCCCTTGCTGGACCCATTTCCCATTTCTAATGCCGGAAGTCCCCACCCGTATTCCAGAGTAACTGGGAAGGGTATTCCTGCTTGCTGAGCTACCAGTAAAGTGGGGTCAGGCTTTTGTTATTCATGAGAATTAACTTGCTCCCATGTGCTAGGAATCAGTCAGCCCAGTCTCTGTCTTGGAGATCCAGGAGTCTGGCATTTTTTGACTAGGCCAGTGCTGCTCAGAATTGGTCCAGGGACCAGTACCATCAGCATCACCGGGGAGCTTGTTGGAAATGCAAATTCTTAGTTCCCTTCCTGGATCCACTGAACCAGAATGTCTGGGAAGTGAGACTCTGGCAGCTGTAGTTTAACAACCTGCCCAGGTGATTATGATGCACATCAGGTTTGAGAGCACTGGGCTAGATCAATATGAAGAACACCTGCCTATGGGCGGCAGACAAGAACAACTCTGTGGACCTTCCTCTTGGCCAGGCAGATGGAGAAAAGAAAGAGGCCTCTGGCGAATGCTACTGAGGCTCAGGAGGGGAAAAGAAACTTGGGAATAAGGTACCTGAGAATACTTAACACAGAGGTCCACGTGAAGGCGTGGTGGCCTTCATTTTCGTTGGACTAAAGAGAGAGAGCTGGTACAAGAGAAGTATAGGAATCTTCTTACTGAGGCAGTATTGAAGCATCATCCTTGGAAAATTCTGTCTCTTCTCCCATCAAGGTAAATTACTGTGGCCCCACTGACCCTGGGGGTGGCTCCGTCACCCCCAGATGAACCTCCCACCAACTGACCCAGAAATCTCTTTCCCTCTGAACAGAAGCTGGATTAGCCTCTGCTACTTTGTCTTAGGCTGAAATTCTCTAAACTGTCAAGTCTGCTATATAAATTTATTATGGTTGATTTGGGACACAAAGGTTGCAAACTGATGATTAAGAGGAGATTAAACTAACAGCTATTAGAACCAGCTTCACATTAATAGGTAATAAACAGATAATTGGTCCCTCTTATGTAGTCAGAAATATGTTTTCTTTCCTTTTCCTTGAAAATGTTCCCGTGAAATTATGTTTTCCATAAAAAGTTTAGTTGAAGGATTAGGGACTTTCCTATTATTTTTAGCTTGCTTGCAAGAATCCACACTGTTGAACCAAGTCAGAAGCCCATATTTTTGTCAACAGATAATTAAAATCTTTGCTCACTCTTAGCAATGTATCTTTGGTTTTTTTTTTAGTGGGGGGCACTTATGTAATTTTGGGAAATATGCTCAACAAAATCCAGTTATTTTGATGTAGCAACCCACGGTTGAGACTATGGAACAAAGTAATTGAGCATATGTCCTTTGCAGACTGTGTTTGGCAGTGGAGGGGGAAGCTCACAGATTCTCTTCATTTGGAGGCAAAAAAAAAAAAAAGTAAAATTATAAAATCTGGGCTCTTTATCCTCTAT
This sequence comes from Cabassous unicinctus, assembly GCA_029593785.1. Classification (NCBI taxonomy): domain Eukaryota; kingdom Metazoa; phylum Chordata; class Mammalia; order Cingulata; family Chlamyphoridae; genus Cabassous; species Cabassous unicinctus. The sequence goes on along the minus strand of JAQZBX010011809.1, from coordinate 23,536 downwards.
TAATCTTGTGCAAGGCAAACAATGAGGAGTAGTATATTGTAATATTGCTTGCAGGGTGATGTAAATAATTCCAAGTGAATCAAACTCAGTCTCCTCTTTAATGTCCCCGGCCTAGTTAATTAATGGGGCGTATCTCCTAACTGCTTCACTTGGGGGAGAGGTGGCCTCGGCTCAACCAGGGGCTCTGGCAGATATGGCTCTCAGCAGCTTGGGGATGGATGGCTGGTGCCTAGGGGAGGAAGGTGCATTCCTTCTGTGACCCTGTGTGTCTTTGGATTCTTTGCAGAGGCTGAAGTTGGTGTGCTCACCGCAGCCTGACTGGGGCCCATTCTTAGCTCAACACCGTGGGGAGCGTTACAAGAACATGATTGACCCCTTGGGAACCTCTTCGCTGGGACTCAAACTGCCAGTGAAGGATTTGGAACTGGGTACCCAGTGCTAGTCTGATGGCGGAGGATGGTCCAGACGTGACCCCATTTTTCCTTTTGCCTCCCTGTAACCTTTTCCGCAGCTTTCCTCCCGTTTTTCTTTTTCTCTCTCCTTACATCTGGGTTCACATCCATGCATGAGAGAGGTTACATAGAAAAATAGGACATAATACTGCATGTTGTAGTGAGGAGCTAGACAGACTACTTGAAGCGCTCTTGGCCGCATCCATGGTGTCTGTTTCTGGTAGGGTTGGTTCCCGGAGCTTGCGCTGTACCTGGCTGGGGACATATCAACTGGATGAGGTCTTCCCAGGGAGGTCACAAATACGTATGCGTGGTGTGGTCCTCTCTGTTTGTCCTTGGGTGGTGCCAGTAGGGCATGTATAGAATGGCAGAGTTATGGTTACAAGACTGCTAATTTGGACTCGTCAGCATTGTAGAGCTGAGCTGAACAGTGCAGTGACTTTATTCAGAAACAAAGCGTTCAGGACAGGCCACATTTAAGATGGTCAGCAGTGGTCAGAAAACGTTTTGGATAAGAGGAGGCTGATAGATTCGGACACCACTGCGGTGGCTAAATTCACGTTTCCATTCACAATTGGAGATCTGTTTCCTTCATTGGCACCAGCTGTCTCAAGTGTTTGAGACGAACACCAAGGACGCAGGTGCTTCACTCTGCACACCACAGGTCTAAGCGAAAAGTCGCTTCTCTTCCCTCAGTCGTCATTGTGAGTGTGTGAGAATAACCGTGAGTGTGAGTTCTTTTGGTCATTTCCCCTGCCCCTACACAAGAAGCCATCGTATACTTTGTGCCTAATTTTGTATATTCATGGTAGAGCTCCATTCTGGTTTCTGTATGACATTTAGCATCATGGTTCAATGTCATGCTCCTGGGTTTCTTCTCTTATAAATGTCTTTAAGCTATAGATACCTTGTCTTTCAACCTCTGGAAAACAAGGCTTACCCTGGTTTTGTCTATATATTATATAGACAGGACACAAACTCTTAAAAGATAACTTCTCACTTTTTACTCTTAACTTTTTCATTCACAGTAAATGCCAACTGTAGTCATAGAGAAACCAAACAAATGGAGAGTTTAACAGAAAGCAACCATAAGTTCACTGTATCGGTAGTACATTTTAGGTCACTGTATTTACAGAAACTTCTGATAAATGCAGCTTAGGTAAGTAGTGAGTGAGCCAGTTAAGACTCTAGCTTTTAAGAATACATTTAGCCAATTCAATTTTAAGAGTCCCCTACTCACAGTACTCATTATGACTGCATTCTAATGAGAGCGAATCATACGTCTGCAGAGATAGATGAAGCTGTAACCTTTATTATCTTCCTGCATCCTGAACATGCATATATGAAATTTTTAAAATGTGATATGTGTTCATGTAGTGTGTGCTCATAGTGGTGGTTTCTGTCCTTATAAATATCTTACGAATCACTTTAGAGATGGTGAGTTTAGAATAGTGTAGTCTGGCATTTTTTTTTTTCTTACAGTAATAATACTTAAAGCTAAAATTGTTTCCTTTAGGGGAGATCGTTTCAATCATTTTCTTATTTGTTTGTCTTCATATTACAGGGTCTCAGGCAAAGTTTTCAGTTTAAACCTTATCTATTGACATGACATTTTCATCCTGCTTAACAGCAATGAAACACGATAGACCTTACTATAACATTTTTAAAAATGACTTCATTTGTTAAAAAAGAAAGTCTCAACATCTCTTTACTGAGCTCTCCCTTTTCTATGGCAAATAATGTTGTCATTTGCCAACACTGATGTGAACTTCCAGTTTTCAAGAGTAGACTGTGAAAAGTTTTAGAAAAGGAGACAAAAATGGGTTTTGAACTTTAGGTTTTCATGTCTTTCATGGTCGTGTATGTTTTTTCTTCCTCTTCCTTGTTTTTATTTTCTCCCTGTCTCCCAAAGCTGGAATTTTCTTTCTGAGGTTGAACCCTGAGCTTTCCCCAGAGAATTAGCTTTAGGAAGCTGAGCTGTGGGCTCATCTGTCCCAGTATTTCCCACAGTGACTTGACTGCCATCAACACTGGTTTCCCCAAGAAACCCATATTCATGAGAAGCCCCCATTACTGTAGCAGATGTCACATGGTAGTACAACAGCCAGACTCTCCAATTGGTATCTGGAGGGTTGAGAGTGGTGGGGAGGATAACTTAGGCCTGGACATTATCTGCAGCCTTTCCAATTGGAAGGTTGAAGAACTTAAATCAATTGGCATCCTCCTGTGGGACTGATATGTTTGTGTCAGGGTGAATAATTTTTGGCTTTCCTTTCTCGCCTCTTGGCTAAAACTCGAGTCAGGTGCTGGATGCCAACCCAGTTTCTGCTAATTATTGCAATTGTGATTAAAAGAAGGGAAAATAACCCATGGGTGCTACAAGGTTTGTTTTGTATAAACTGGAAGTTAACTTAATTGTGGGAATGGAGACCTCCTCACTAGCTAGTGTGTTTTACAGTTGGGGACAGCTACAGTTGTGTTAATTAGAATTTGTGCACTTAAGACCCAGTAACTACTCACTGAGCAGCTGTTTTATTTTGTTTGTACTTTTCCTTGCAGTTTCTGTATTTATTTAAAAGTCCTTGAACAGGCATGCTCAGGTGAAATGTTCTGAATTTATGTGGAATCTGTTACCTTGTAAATTTAGTTTCTCTATTTCTATAGGCATGTGCAACTTTCAGGTTTTCCCTGGCAGGGATGTGTTCAGTGTCTGAACTGTTTCTAGTCATTTCTGCCCATGCTGCACCTCCTGTGGACTTAGCTGAGGATGCTAACAGCTGAGATGCTCAAGACTGGATGGATGGATGTTTCCATGCTATTAAAATGCAGAGGCAAGTGGAAGAAGAAAAATGAATGAATAAAAATAAAATGAACAGCATTGTCATATCTGCCACCTGAAAGTTTCCCTTCAAAAGAAAGAAAAAACCAACTTGCTGAGGATAGACTTTCATTGGTTCATTGTTCATAATGGTGGAGAATTTCCCACTTGTGAGTTTATTTCAGTAACACCGACAAATTCCAGAAACCTATTCAGAGAAAAAGCCATATATGAAAAGCAGTAACCATGTAATATCCTTAAAGGAGAAAAAAGCTGTATATTTCTTAACCATTGGTGTTGTGGCTTCTTATGCAAATGTTTGTCTTGCAAATTACTAGCTTTTAATCTTTTTAGGGCTGTGTTTGTCATGAACAAATGTCTCAAATTCTGGTCTCTTTGTTCCCTTTTCCTTTTTGTTTATTGCATGAAATCTGTGGTCAATGTACAATCTTGCTGACCTCAACTACTTTGAGATTTCCAATGTGTTTTTAAGATGCAAGAAATGTAATCCATTTGTCTTTCAGTGAAGAATAGCAGCACTTTAAAAATAAGAGTTTAAGGCCATGCCCTTTGAATGGATAAGACGTGGGCTGTCATTATGCTAAAGTTTCACTGGAGTTGAGTTTTTCTTGAATCTCTTGCTCTGTTATCTACCTGTGCCTCAGTACTTCCTGCCCCACCTTCATTTGTCAACCTGGCTTTCCCTTGACCCAAACTAAGATTTTTCTTCCTTTTTGTTCCCTTGGCCATGGGTCATTATTCTCTTCCCAGAGACTTGTGTAATATCTGTCGCTCAGTGTATGTGTGATGGCAAGATCATACTGCTGCTCTCGCCCCTGAATTTGGGTTTGCGGCACGCTTCTTTGAGGCAGATGACTCGAGTAAGGGCATGCTGCAGCACAGGGTACCTTGCAGGGACAAAAGGCCAAGGCCAAGGAACATTTCCTGTTTCACACTGGGCGTCATCCAGGATACTTTCCAGCTGGTGATTTAGTCTTGATACTAATTTCCTTGCAAAGTGACCCTAGGGCTTGTAAAGGGGAAGCCTCCTATCTTTCCCAGGTTATGCTTCAATTATTGAGAAAGGCCAAGTATTTTTGAAATGTGTGGTCTCTTCTCGGGTTGCCTCTGAGCAGCAGCCTGCAGCCAAAGAGAAAGTGCTTCGCACGTTGGGTAGTTATCACCGCTTAAAAGCAAGCAGTGGTTTGATTTGCCTGCCATGGATTAAATACATCTCCAGGTAACCATTTGCCTTATAGGTGTATTTTATTGTTAGGACGATATTTAGTGATTGACTAGGAGCTGTTTTGTCTGTTTTTTTTTTTTTTTTTTTTTTTGTCTTTTTTTGCACTTTATTATGGACCTATCATGAGATAGGTTAATTCTTAAATTGCATACTTGGCTAATGTCATAAATGCAGGCATCTTATGTGGATACTGTTGCCTATGAATAAAGATATGTTCCCTAACCAGGTCCTTATATTTTTTCATTAATTGTACATGAAGAAAATATATTACGTTACAAATAATGCATCATATATATATCTTATAGAGTACATATTATATACAGTGCATTATTCATTTAAGAAGTCATTATCTTGAGGCCCTACCTCAAATTTTGTATTTATGTATACAAATGCAATTTATTCTATTATATATTTGCGTATTATATACAAATACAAATTAGAATTTATCCTAATAATGTATGAGTTCACAAAACCCTAAATAAATGTCAGTGTTTAAAACATGATGTTAAGGTATTGTGTCTGTTACAATTCCATTGCCCACCATCTTTCTTTCTTAACAAACAGCTTCAGGTATCCATAGGACTGAGCCATTTTATTGTTGGAAACCTGGACCAGCAATGGAAAACTGCCCTCCTGGGAAACCAAGATACTGTGCTGCTGCAGAAACTAGTATCAATTAAGCTGTTATATTCTTAACCATCAGAATGCACTAGTGTTTGCTGAATTATTAATTACCCCTCAGAGAAGAGAGTGAGAGAGAGGGAGAGGAATAAAGAGATTGAATCTGAACAGAGAAACTGGGCAAGTTAAATCCTTGGGTGTGTATTAATGATCATTTTGCCAGTTTTGTTTTCAACTTTATTTCAATTCAGCAAACATTTATGTAGCTAGAACCTAGGCAAAAACCAGAATAAAACAGTCCCGGATCTCAAGGAACTCAGAGCCTATTAGAAAGACTACCCATATGTATACATACATACATGCCATTCCTCTCCTTTTAAGTGGATGGAGACCCCAAGTTCCTTGCCAAAAGATGGGGCCCTGAACTCCTGTGTTGTGTGTAGACTGGCCTCTCCTGTCTTGTCATTTCAATCCAGAAGCTTGACTCTGTCCTGTTCAACTCACGTAGCACATTTCCATTCTGCCTTGTCTTCAGCTTCAGTGTTGGAAGGCAATAGGGATGACCCAGCCTACTTCAAGTGGGAACAGAAATCTTCTTACAACTGATGCCGAAATCTATTTGCCAAAAGCACACGTCCCTCCTGTGGTCAAGCTTCAGCCTGGGAAGGATCTATGATAATGAAATTTATGCCCACAATTGGCATTGGCCATAAAACCGCCCTCCAGCGGGTGCACAGTGCAGCAATTACTAATGATATATTCCCAGCAATGATGCTCTGGGAAGGGGAAGACGACCCTCCCTGGGATCAGAGCTTGGTGCTAGCTCATCACCCTTGATCTCCTTTCTGAGATTCCTTTGCTCAGTTGTATTTTTTTTTTTTTTAGCATTTTAGTTTGAAAATTCTCAAGCATATATAAAAGGAGAGAGAATAGAATCCCCTACTCAATGAACTGGCATATACACATCACTCAGTTTCCACGGTTATTAGCTCATATCTGAGCTTGCTTAATTGATCCCTCTCCCCACCCTTGAGCTTTGTTTGTTACTTTGGAATATTTTAAAGCAAATCCCCGGTACCATGGAATTTTACTTGCTAATGCTGTTGTATTTTTAGAACCCTTTAAAATAGTGTTTCCCCAAATGTGGACAAGGACAAAAACGTGGGAAGTTTAGAGTTCACACATCCATAGCAGGACCAATCTACACTGCCTTGTTAGAAAGAGGTGGTACAAAGATCTGTCTGGAAGGAGCTAATCTGGTGTCTGCTCTGACAACGGGCTCCTCCATCTGATCTTTTATCTTCTTGCCATCACTTGTTCTGCAACTGTTCCCTCACCGTGTACTTTCCTGCTAGTTTCTTTTCCAGCTTATTCCCGCTCCCTTTGATTGTTTTCTGCCCATGTCCATGCTTCCTTCCCTCCTTTCCCCAGATGTCACTCCCAGAACCAGAGATTCGGGACCTCATGTTTTCACGGGACCTCCAAGGTCATTTATTCCAATGTCTCTATGCACAAATCCCCTCTACAACAGCCTGTTTTGTGGGCACTGGATTACAGAAGAGATGCACGTGGAATGAGTAGTTGCTGTCTAAAAGATTCACTATGGGAGTCTTTACAACAGAAAACTCCTCTCAAGCCTTTAAAATGGTTCAACTTTACAAAATTGGATTTACTTCTCTGCAACATTCTACTGTGCAAAATATGTGATGTGCAGTTTAACCTACTCCTTTATTGCTTTTTAGTTTAATCCAGGCAACTTCTCCAGACACTGGTAGGATTTGGAGAAAATAATGACTGGAATACAGTATAGGTCAACATTGAAACAGTATCACATTTTTCATCATTCATTGATCCATTCACTCATTTACTTATTTCCATACTAAACTCAGTGTCTTAATTATTTACATGTTCCTAGGACCTAACAGTTTGTTGCACATGGTAGATAGTGAATAAATGAATTTTTAAATTGAATAATCAAATATTGAGTATTGACTCTATACAAGGAACATAACTCAGTGTTAGAATGGGCAAGAAACACACGTGTAAGATAGATTTCTTCCTCCAGGCTACTCAGAATGAGTGGGGATTTAAGACATGTACATACATTGCCATGAGGACAAGACCATTTTGCAAGGTTGCAGAGGAAGAAATTCTTTCTGGTTCAAGTGATGGGCAGGACTTTATGAGACAGGGTCCTTGGTATATGGGGAGGGTTTTGATCATGAGGAGGGTAGTAGGATGGACTTTCCAGGTGGATGAAATCAAGTAAGTGATAGCCTGGGGATTGGACAGACCATTTAAAGAGAGAGTGATGGACTCAACTGGAAGGTATAGTATATGCTGGTGGGAAGTGAGAACTAAAGCTGAAAATGTAGTTTAAGACTTGACAGTTGAGGACATTCAGTGCCAACATAAAGAGTTCAGACTTTTATTTGACAGGCCACAGGGAACCACTGAAAGTTACTGAATCAGGAAGAGGTATTTCTTGGCAGAGACAATGACGCAGGAGAAAGAGCTCTGTCCTGGATTCAAGTGCCAGCTTTGTCCCTTATTAATGCAGCCTCAGGGTTCTCATTTGCCAAAATTGAAATTAATTATACCCATTTCACAGAGTTGCTATGAGGATTAAATTAAAATTTGTAGGTGAAACTGTTTTCTAAACAGTAGCACCCCACACCAATGTTGGGTATTTATTGTTAGAGTTAGAAGTGTGTTTGGAAATTTAATCCAATCATAGTGTCAAGGATGGATCAGAGTAGAGAGAGAGATAAGGCAAGAATACTTGTCTGACTGTGTAAAAAACCAGCCTTTTCAAACCATTTGGAGGGGACTCCAAGATGCCAGGTCACAAATCTAGAAATAGAGTGATCTTTTGGCAGGGAAACTCCTTTCTGCCTTAAGTGATGGGGACCAAGAGGGCTGATATTAAACAGTTTGAGCAGCAGCCTGGAGATGACACCAAGCAATAGGAAGAGACATGGCAGTGAGGATGGAGCATGGTCCTGGAGACTCTTGCCCTGCCAGGTGTTATCACATTAGTATCATGGAGAAGTCTGGGAGTCCAGGGGAAGTGTGGGGGCAGGTGGGGTGTTGGGTTGGGGTCTCAGGACCACCTGGATACTTATTTTTTCCTATAAGTATTTCCTCCTGTTTTCTCTCATTCGGGAAATGGAGGTTAAGGGGTGCTGTGGACATCTGTGAGGGATACTCATTTGCACTATCTGCCTCCAGGCTGCCTACCATTTCCACCATGAGGCACACACTGATTGTCTTTGGGAGAGAAAAAGGTAGAGAGGCTTGGGCTCCACTTCTAAGGCTGCATAGACTTGAACTTTCTTGGCTGAGGGCTTTGAGACAGATCATATTAAAAAGCAATCGCTCTGCCCCATCTGCTCAGAAGTGAAGGGCACTGCTAAGCCCAGGCCCGTGACAATTTTGATGCGCCCTCCCTCTCTTTTCTTGACTTCTTGTGAGTGCTTCATAATTCTATGCACCCTGTGTCTTGAGTTGAGGGTGAGGACCTTGGTGAGTTGCAGTAGGCTAGTTTTGGTGTTATGCAAAGTTGGTACAAAGCGAGGGAGTGTGATGGAGACTGATATTTGCCTCTGAATTTCTGCTCTCCCCTTCTTTACCAGCATCTCTGATTTTAGCCAGGCACATTGCCACCCAGCCTAAAGGTGATACATCCCAGTTCCCTTGAAGCTGGGTATGGTAGATTAACTCCTGGTCCCACTTCTTTATTTTATTTTTAAAACTTTAGATTACATAAATGTTACATTGAAAATATAGGGGATTCCCATATATCTCATCCTGCCCCCACACTTTTCCCCACAACAATATCTTTCATTAGCGTAGTACATTTGTTACAATTCATGAACACATATGGAAGCATTGCTACTAACTATGGTCTATAGTTTACATTATGGTTTACACTTTGCACTGGACAATTTTATAAGACATTATACAAAATATATAATGACTTGTATCAGTCATTGCAATGTCATGCAGGACAATTCCAATGTCCCAAATACCCCCATGTTATAGCTATTCTTCCCCCTCCCTCCCCTCAAAACCTCTGGTGACCACTGCCTTTATATTAGTGTTACAAGTTCTAACTTTACTAGAATAATAATAAGTCTACTTTAGTCCATACTTGCATTCTCCCCTTAGGTTTGTTCATTCCTGAGTCTTGAGGATTTTGGAATGGTGATGCCCCACTCTGTTTCTGATTGAGAGGGAGCTTGGATCTCATGGGGCAGATGGATGGAGCTGTCTTGCTTGCAGTTGTAGATAACTCTGTTTTTTGGGATGGGCGTTGTCCACCATCATCCTTTTGTTAGTTGTCCTGGGCGAGTCCGATGAACTGGAGAGTAGGTGTTGGCTGCAACTCTGCTGAGATTCAGGGCTCAACTGGCATATGAACAGCCAGAAGATTTAAGTTTCTGGGACACATATTTAATGGCTATAGTGCTAATTATAGGTTCAAATAAAAGGGGCATAAGAGCCATGTGTAGGAAAAATATAAATGAGTCCAACTCCGATACATTGGGGGGATAGGTTATCATATATTTCAAGGTAAGGGCCTCTGACAGGGTGCCAAATTCCTGGGGTTGTCTGCCCTGCCTAAAGTGTCTAGATGTCTCTAGAGCCCTCAGGAGCCACCCCCCCCCCCACCTAGGCACTGTTTACTGTGGCTTTCAGTGAGATCCTCCTGAGATGTGCATAAGCTTAACCTCTGGAATGAACTCCTGACTCTCTTTGAACTCTCTTAGCCATAAAACTCATTTGTATTTAATATTTCCCCCTTTTGGTCAAGGTCTTTTTCCAAGTGCATCGCTAATTGGTGTTTGGAATAATCCCTCAGTGCCAGAGAGGTTCCTCCTTGGGAGTCATGTCCCACGCCAAGAGGAAGTTAGTGAGTTTATATGCTGATTTTGCTGACCCCACTTCTTTACCCTTCCCTGAATCCACACTCTTGCCATGTCCTCATCATGGACAGGCTGTACTTTTTGTCCCTTAACTTTGAGATCCCCTATGCATCTGTGCTTTGGCTAATGACTTGTGAACAAAAGTGACAGCATGCCAGTTCTGAGCCTAGGCCTTAAGTGGCCTTGCCTTTTTCCACTTGGTCTCTCATGCCTGTGTAACTGCCATGAGAAGACCATGTTTTGGCAAGCCCACTGGCCCAAGGAAAATGGAAGTCATATGGAACAGAGCCACTCAACTGATACACAGGCCTGCTGTGTGTCACTATGCCCAGTCACTGCAGCCTGAAGAACTGCCCAGCTGAGGTCAGCCTGTATGAGCTGAACCCCACCAAAATGAAGATATGTGAAAATAAATGCTTAGTTTTACATGCCACTAAAATTTTGTGGTTGTTTGTTATGTAGCAATAGTTAACAGATACATAAGAAGTGGCCATGAAACTAGGTTCTGCCCAAATGTAAATGGAAGTGATAGGTGGGTCTCCTGAAAATGCTCTTCTCTTCATTCCCTTCCACATTTTGCTTCCTTGAATGTAGATGTAATGTCTGGAAAACCAGTGGAACCATGAGGATAAGGACTACATTCCTACATAAGGACAAAGAAGGAGCATGGGTTCCTGAGTATTTCATGGCGTCACCAAAATAACCCTGGTCTAGAATTCTTTTATGCTAGAGAGCATTAAACATATATCTTATGTAAGTTACTATCATTTGGGAATTTTCCTGTTATATGAAGACAGATAGAATGCATTCTGATGTGGGTAGTAAAATGAACTTGGGTGATCAAAAGGAGATCCAGGGAACCACTGGGAAATGTGGATGAGTTTAATGTTACTTTGTTGGCTAAGGGTAATTTTTGTGGCTTGTGATTGGAAAGCAATCTAAAAGCATTGGAAATAACCATTTCTGTTTTATGTGATGGGCAGAGCCAGTCTCATAAATTGGTATAATAGGTTGCTGCCTAAAGTAACTAGAGCAGGCTCTTACTGCTCAAAAAATATTTTTTCGACTGCACCATCCTTTGACCTGAAATTTCACCAGTAGATATTCATTGCTTTGGGTCAACAAGCCTGCTTATAGAAGCTATACTTTATTATTTTTAAAAAGATTTATTTATTTATTTATCTCCCCCCAACCCCCATTGATTTTGCACTCGCTATCTGCTCTCTGTGTCCATGCGCTGTGTGTTCTTCTATGTCTGCTTGTCTTCTCTTTAGGCGGCACCAGGAACTGATCCTAGGACCTTCCAGAGTGGGAGAGAGGCGCTCAATCTCTTGAGCCACCTCAGCAACCTGGTCTGCTGCATCTCTTATTGTTACTCCTCTGTGTCTCTTTTTGTTGCGTCATCTTGCTGCGCCAGCTCTCCGCGCAGGCCAGCACTCCTGCGTGGGCCAGCATTCCACGTGGTCCAGCTTGCCTTCACCAGGAGGCCCTGGGAATTGAACCCTGGACCTCCTCTGTGGTAGAAGGGATCCCAATTGCTTGAGCCACATCCACTTCCCAGAAGCTATACTTTAAAGAAGAATGCTCCTTCTTTCCTAACTCAGTGTGAATGATTTTAAAAGTATGCTATCCTCCTATTTTTCCTGCAGAGCTATGGTAACAGTGTTTAGTACATGGGACTCCTACTGGTAATAAAACATCATTTTAAGGTCCAGAAAAGAAGACCTGGGCAATAACTTTGTGAGTAGCCCACGGCCACTGGAGGATAGAAGGGGCTTTGGTGAGAAAGGTTTAAAAGCTGATCAAAGATATGGTCTTATTCCTCAATGAGGTCATTCTCTCTTTCTCTCTTCATCCAGCAGGAGCAGATGGCCATGCCAAGGTCTAGCCTGGAGAGAGAGCAAATGGCCAGTCCATTCCAGCTAGCACATCAGGTCATACTCTTCCAACGTTGTCTTTATATTAATAAAGGTGATATTTTGGCCTCTTGCTGACTTTTTTGTCTTATTTCTTAATTGATTCAGAACTCAGGCAGGGAAGAGGGCTGCTAATTCACTGCTTTCCCACAGGACCTCATCAAGGAGTCTGAATTCACAGGCTTCATCCTTTGGAGAAGAAATAAAGCTTAATGATTAAGTGCACAGACTCTGTTGTCATACTGCCTGGGTTTGAATCTTGGCTCAGCCACTTATTTGGCAAATGGCTCAGTTCCCTTATCTGTAAAATACGTGTAATAATGCCACCTGCCTAATTGGGTTGTTTTAAGGACTAAGAGAGTTGATCAGTGCAAAACAGTGTAGTATTCTCCACTTATTTATACTTTATGAATATAGCCATTATCATCCTGGTTGGGGCCAGGCCTGCTTCTAAAGCCTGTTTGAGCATAGTGTGCTGCCTGTTTTTTTTTTTTTTAACCCCCGCCACCCGTCCACCAGTGGCTCCCTCGTCTGCCTGCTTGTTGTCTTCTTTAGGAGGCATGGGGAACTGAACCAGGGACCTCCCACGTGGGAGGCGAGTCCCAACTGCTTGAGCCACTTCTGCTCCCTAGTGTGCTGCTTTTTACTGGTCTATTGGAAGAGAACAAAACTTGAATATGTGCACATCTTGGTTCTGTTATCAGAAACTTGAAACTCATCCAAGATTATGGATGTTATGGATTAAAGGGATTCCATCCAGAGAATTCTGAGATGCCTTTATCTATATGTATAGCTATAGATTTTTCTACCTATCTTTCTACACATTTATACCATGCTTTCTTCTAAAAAGTGTTTGAAGCTGTGAGACAGAAGGACAGTAATTAGCTTAGCAAAATATAGGTCCCTCTAATATGAATTTCATTGGTTGATTGTAGTAATTGCAGTAGACAGCATTTTTATACATATAGAAATATGAGTTCCCTGCAACCATTAGTTTACTTTCTGTATATATAGATTTACCTATTCTGGACATTTTATATAAATGAAATCATACAATACATGGTCCTTTGTGACTGACTTCTTTCACTTAACATAATATTTTCAAGGTTTATAGCATGTATTAGTGCTTCATTCCTTTTTATTGGTGAATTACATTCCACTGCATAGATATACCACATTTTATTTATCCATTCATCAGTTGATGGGCTTTTGGGTTGTTTCCACTTTTTTGATATTATGAGCTGTCTATGAACATTCATATACAAATTTTTGCATGGACATCTGTTTTCATTTCTTTTGGTATATACCCAGGAGTGGAATTGCTGTACCATATGGTAACACTATATTTAGCCATTTGAGGAATTGCTAGACTGTTTTCCAAAGCAGTCACATCCTTTTATATTCCCACCATCAGCATATGAAGGTTCCAGTTTTTCCACATCATCACCAACACTGGTTATTATCTTTATTTTTTAATTGTATTGCCATCATAGTGGGTGTGAAGTAGAATATCTCATTTTGGTTTTGATTTGCATTTCTTTGATGGTCAATGATATTGAGTATCTTTGCATGTGCTTATAGGCCATTTGGATTTCTTTCTTGGAGCAATGTCTGTTTAGGTCCTTTGTGTATTTTTTTAAAATTGGGGTTATCTTTTATTACTGATTTGTAATAGTTCTTTATATATTCTAGATACAAGTCCCTATCAGATGTATGATTTGCATAAATTTTCTCCCATTTTGTGTGTTCTCTTTTCACTTTCTTGATGCTGTCCAATTTTGAAGTCCCAGAGCTTTTAATTTTGATGATGTGGCCATATTACATTTAAGATGCTGAAGAGGTAGCTGGGGATGTAACCCTGGTGTTCAGAGGAGAGGCTGAGGGCTAGAGATACACAGTAGAGGTTCATCTGTGTAGAGATAGTATTTAAAGCCTAGATGAGAACAGAGGGAGTAAGAGGGGTTGGAAAGAGAGGTGGACTGAGGACATAGCCCTGGAGCTCTCCAAAATTTAGGGGTCAGGAGGAAGAAGCAGAGGATGATCAAAGGAAGCTCCTGGCTTTTGGAGAAATCATAGAGATAGGCCATCCCAAAGGGCCAGATGGACTTGGGATATGGCATTGTATAAGCCAAGTCTCATTGCTGCCTCCACTAAGCACGGGTCCCATTGTAATATCCCACCATTAAGCATATATACAGTCAGGTGGTCCTTCCATGGCCACTACAGAAATTTGCTGAGTCTATTCTATAAAGGTTACCAAGCTTTGTAAACTTACACACTCAAAGTCCCCAACCAGTAAATGTACTTACAGAAGGAGACTGAAGTACTTAGTTATCTTAGAAAGATTTATGAGCATGCTGAGTTGAACTCTTGTTACTGTTAATGGATGTGATGCTGCAAAGCTATGACAGAACATATGTCTTGCTTTATTTTTTAGTGGAACAAATTTAAAGCCCCATCCCACAGTACCAACTAATTACACGGAGACATTAAGATAGAGAGCTCTAAAGGTCTCACCCAGATGACCCTTTTCCCTTTGCTGGGGTCACTATGACCTCTAGGGATTCTTGGATTTCTAAGATCAATAAAAGGGCCTCAAAACAACCGTTCAAACCATAAAAGGCTACTTCTGCTGAGGTATAGTTAAAAACTGCAGAGAGCAGTGGATGTAGCTCAGTGGTTGAGTGCCTGCTTCCCATGTATAAGGTCCTGGGTTCTATCCCCAATACCTCCTAAAAATATAGCATTAAAGTTACCATTTGGGGAGTGGAGGTGGCTCAAGCAATTAGGTGCTTCCCTCCCACATCGGAGGTCGTGGGTTTGGTCTCCTAAAAAGAAGACCAGCACACAACAAACAAACACGGCAAATGCAAACAAGGGGGTGGGGAGAAATAAATCTCTGGAAAAAAAAACAAAAAACTGCAGAGATGGGACATGGCACTCAAAACAAACATAGTTTATGGTATCGTTGTCCACAAGACCCAACTAGACTTGGGGAGTGTTATTTTCTGCAAGGTGTGTGACTTTAATATTAGCTTTACACTCAACATGCTCCAGGCAGAAGGAAAAAGTCCTGACTCTGTAATGAAAGCACAGAGTCAGGGCAGACAGATCCCCTCTGGGCCTGAGTCTTGACATCAGTTTACCTTTTAATCTTTCAGCTCAAGTTCTGGAGAACACAGTCTTGTTTTTGGTTGACATCCCTTTTTCCATTTCAGCTGTCAGAAGCTGGAATTACCCTTCTTCTTCTTCTTTTCTCTCTCTCTCTTTTACTTGCCAAGGGACCACAAAGTGAAGGTGAAAATGGGACAGAGACTTGCATGCAGAAGTATCTAGAAAAATAGGGCAGAAACCAGAAGATCATGTAGGCAAAAATATTCTCTCTTAAGAAGCTATGCTAATTTTGTGGCCCCCAACAGGTTCCAGGGGTCGAGGTTATGTTGGGGTTAGAGATATGGCAAGTGTGTTTGTGTGTGTATGTATGTGCATGCGTGCACACGTGCATGTGTTTGTGTGTGTGTGGGAGGAGTTGTGAGAAATGAGATACTGGTGAAGAGGATTCCGGAACGTTGGAATTGGTTCCCAGGAAATCTCTGAGATCCCTGTTGTGGGTATCAAACAGGGTGGGCAGAGAAAGAGAGAGAGAGAGAGAGCTGAGCGCAAGAGAAGGCGCAAGTGAGCAAGCAGGCTGGGGAGCTTTAAATCACGTTGGGCTCATTTGGTATAAATCAGAGGTCCGTCATCTCTGATTTCATGACTCTGTATCCCAGATATAAATAATATTCCTGGATGAAAGTGCGACAGATAGCAAGTGGGATGGACGTCTCAAATCTCGGAGCTCTTCACAGGGAAGGCCCAGGTCCAGGAGTAACTGAGAGGGAAGAACCCTCCTCTTCTTAACACAGGCCACAAACAAAGCCCAGCTTTTCTTTCCAGAGACTGGTGTTGGGAGCGGAAGAACTGTAGGAGAGGCCAAAAGGTGACTGTGAAGAGAGAAGGAGGCTTTTGACAAAAACCGTCAAGAAAGTCACGCAGAGGAAAAACATGGTTAGGAATTTCCCCTATGTGGCAGCATTTGCCCTGCAGAACAGGAAGGTTTGCAAATAGGCTCCCCAAACCCCAACTGTAGCTCCCTTCTGCTCGGGGACCCTTTTTCTGCACCATTCTCCACCCCCTGGGAGCCCTCTCCCTGCACCCCAAAAGCGTGGACCCTGTCAGAGGGACCCACCTGGAAAGAGAAGATAGTTAAAAGGTATAGGTGGTGGCAGGGTCTTAGCCACCTCAGGTCCGCACCCGCCCCTCCCTATATAGTTGCCGGGGCGAATCCCGGGTAATCGTTTTCCGGGGAGGGGCCGGGCGCGCTCGGAGACGCCGCCTCGGACAGGGTTCCCCGGAAAAAACACTCGCGGGGGCAGAGGGGATTCCTCGACCTGGCCAGGATGAACTGTGACAACTTCGGCAGCTTCCTCCGCAGGGCCGAGGCAGCGACCGCGACAGTGTCCAGGGCAGTTCGGCGCCGCCGGAGCACGTGAAGCCGAGCGGTCGCCTTGCGCCTCTAGCTCCTCCCTTTCGGCCGCGGGTCCCGGGACTCCGGGTCCGGTGTTCCTGGTGGTAGCGGCTCCCGAGCCTGCCAACCCGGTTCTCGCAGTCGCGCGGGCGAAGGAGACGAATCCGATCTGCCCGCTGCGCTGAGCGCAACCTGCCGGAGTGGCCCAGCCCTGCGCTCCCGCACCAGCCCCGAGGCCAGCGCAGCCGCAGCGGGGGCCAGGGCCAGAGCCCAGCACCGCCGCCGCCCGCGGTGGGGGGCGGGCTGGGGGCGGGGCGGCCAGGGCCGCCTTCCCGGGCGCGATCCCGGAGCGCAGCACCCGGCGCTGCCCAGCCACCTCCCCCGTCGCCCGCTAGCAAGTTTGGCGGCTGCGAGCCCGGCGCGCCTGGGGATCCAGGCGCATTTGTTTTCTCCTGGCTTCGGTGCGCCCCTCTTGCCGGGGACCCTCGGGAGCAATGCCGATGGATGTGGTATTAGTTGTGTGGTTCTGTGTGTGCACGGCCAGGACAGGTAAGCACTGCTGGGGCGGTTGGCGGGAGGGGATCCGGGAAAAAGGGGAGGGGGCTGCCGTCCTGCCTAGAGCCCACTTGGGCGTCTGGAGACCTGGAGCGGAGCTCCGCGTTGCTTCGGGGGCGTAGGGGGGGGGTGCGGTCGGTGCAACGTGATTGTTCCCTCGGATCTCTCTGCCCGGCTCAGGATGAAAGGGTGAGAAGCGGGGCTCAGGGACTTGGAGGGTGTCCCGGATGAATGTCCCCTGCGCGGGGGCGGCGGCCCGGCGGAGGCAGGGGTGAGGGGCGCGGCCGAGCGGGCGTATCCTTGTGCTGCTCCTAACCGGCTTCTCATTCTCGGGGACATGAAACCCGCAGGGGGCCGGCACAGGAGCCCCGCACCCCTGAACTTGAAAGGTGCGATGGAAACCGCTCTTCTCACTCCCCGGCGGGCGGGGAAGGGGCAGCTCCCGGAGTCGCACCCACAGATTGAGCGCTTCCGGGGGGCACGGCCAGGGCCCTGGCGGGCACGGCTCTGGGAGAGGGCTTCTGGCGAACCCCGGGATTCCTCCATCTCTTCTTTTCTCCTCTTGACTTACCAGGGGAACTCCACTAGTATTCTCTCCCTCCGATTCCCGCCCCCAAGAGCTGGGCATTATTCGGAGCACTGGAACAGTGGAGACAATCAGAATGGATTTTCTCAAGCTCCAAACCAGTTTTCCCTTGCTATAATAGCAGGTTGGCGGGGATGGGGGGTGGCAGTGCGAAGGTGGAGCAAGGATAACTGGCGCAATTTTCTCCAGTCCTTACTTGGTTCTGCCTCCTGAGACGCAGTTGTGAAGACTCAAAGCACACCTCCTTCCTTCCCCCTTCACCTCCATCCCCCCAGGTCCCTGAGACTAGGAGACCGGCTCGCAGCCGTCTCCTCCAGTGGGCTGGCAGTAGACTCCCGAGGTGGGGTGGTGGGAAGAAGGAAATTGGCAAAAATAGGATCCGCCGACGCCAAGGGCTGGGGGCGTTTTCTTTTACCGCAGTCATCCTGCGCGCACGCTGCCTACTTTGCACCCCAGAATCTGTGTGGGGTCATACCCTCTCCTTAGTCTGTCCCCCCTTTACCACCCTCATTTCCCTTCCGTAGAGGCATTCTCTCCTTGGCGGATGAGTAAGTTTACCCGGAGAGGGCTGGGGAGGGGCGCCGTGGCATGATTGGCTCAAAAGTTCCCTCCACTTGCACCCCAGGCGCCCCTCTTTTGGTAGGTGGCCCGTCTGAGGATCAGAGAGTTGGGTGTCTAGGAGCTTCCAGCTGCCCCCCCCCTCTTTTCCTCAGGTCTAAATGGGCAGTGGCTTTCCCTTTGCTTAATCGAGGAGCGTCGGGGTGTGGACTTCTCTGAGGGACAAAAGGAACCCCCTTTCCTTTCCTTGTCTCCATCCAAGCTTCTCAGGCTGCGGAGACGCCAAGGCACAGCCCAGCTTAGAATAGCTACTTCTTGAATTCGGGCCCATTGGGATGGGTTACTCTTTTAAAACCAAGAACGCGATGGAAGTAAAGCTCCCCACGAAGCTCAGGACAGTAGGCTAGTGAGAGGATGGGCTATCAGCCCTGAGCCCGGAGGATTTGGTGGGCAACTTATAGAGGAAGGAAGCTAGGGAGAAACTCGAGGGGGTAGAAGGAAGCCCTTGGGTCATTTCACATCGCCAAGTGCAGATAACCATCCTTTGTTTTCATTACCCCTTTGAAAAGCTGCTCAGAAGTGCCCCCGGTGCGGGAGTGGATTGTGTCTCCAGGGATCAGAGCTTATGCAGGAGATCTTTAAGAATACCCTCTGCTTCCTCCCCATCCCTTTTATATCTTGTAAAAATACTTTTGTAGGGAAGAGTCATTCGTGTATTTGTTTATTCATTCATTCATTCATTCATTCAACAAACGGTTGAGTGGCTGCTGGGTGCTAGGATTACTTATGCAAAGAGCAAGTGGCTTCTCCAGGGTAAGTGTCTAGACTTTCAGGAACTTATAGTTTAGCTGAGAATCTACATAGAAACTGGAGAGTGTTTTTTTATTGTTCAGCATGATGGGGG
This sequence comes from Cabassous unicinctus, assembly GCA_029593785.1. Lineage (NCBI taxonomy): Eukaryota > Metazoa > Chordata > Mammalia > Cingulata > Chlamyphoridae > Cabassous > Cabassous unicinctus. Next base: position 4,445 of record JAQZBX010011809.1, on the reverse strand, counting down.
GCGGAGGGGAAGTTGGAGTAGAAGTTTGTGTTAAGGAAATACAGTGGAGGGAAGGTGGGGGTGAATTCTCTGGAGGGGTGGTGGATGTCAGGGAAGGCTTTTTTTCATGAAATGACATTGGAGACTTGTGTCTTGAAGGCTGAGTAGGCAGTTTTCCAGGCGGAAGGGCATTCCAAACAGAGGAAACAGCTTTTGCAGGCAAGCCTGAAAGGGTCTGATCCATTGGTTGTGGCTGTTGCTTAGGGCTTGGTTTTCCTATCCCATTTGGCACACCTGAGGCCACATATTTCTTCTACCAAAATTATCAGAAGTCAAGAGAGACAGGGGAGAATTATACCTCTGTTCTTTCATTTATAATTTCTTGTAGCTTGAGGGAGTATGATCAGAAGCTTTCTGGGGGCAATGCCTTTGATTTTGTCAGGAGCCACTGTCCCAGCATCACACATCCGCCCTCTCCTTAGGTAGCAAAGTTTGGCTGGCTATTAGTTTATCAGGATCCAAGCACCGGCTTGGAAAGTTTATTTGTCAAGTGTGACAGTCGTTTCAAGATGACATAAACATGCAGTTCACTTAGTGAGCTGCTCAGATATCATCGCCTTTTAATGGAAATGAATAGATGATATCAGGCACATTTTAATTAAAGCAGGACTGCAGTGCAGTCCTAGTTATATATGAAGAGATCTAATGATAGGTTTCACAAGGAAATGCTGCTGCTTAAATTGCTTATTGTTCAGAGAACTTGTTTTAGAGTGTGAAGTGGAGTCAAGATAGGAGGTGCTGTTATCTAGTTCTAGACATTCTGGGTGAAAAATAATTCTGGGATTTTCAGGTACATCACTAATAACAAACTTTTAGAAGGCTACAGTAATAACAATGATAAGATTATGTTCATGGGGTTTCTCCAAGGGCTTGGAAGTGTGACTCAGTGGTTATTCGCCTAAAGCTTTCTAGTTTGGACTCCAGGGCTGAGTATAGCGGAGTCCCTATAGCATCAAAGGCCCTAGGAGCTGAGTGAATGCTTTTTGCTGCCACCTGCTGGTAAGGAGAGATTTTCTTTTTGAAGCACCTCCCAGGCTGTGCATTAATTATGAATTGAACAATGGAGTTGTGAACTTGAGCCCCCAGCCTCCAGTACGATATGTAAAATATTGGCTGATGTGGAACAGGCATAGAGCAGATTCTTCAAGAAAATTACCTTTGGGATATTAAGAACCTTTGTAGGAGCCCAGGAACCCAAATACGATCAAGTGGTTGTGAGATTCTGCTGTTAAGTGAGGTCTTGGAGCATCGCTTCAGTGTCATTTTCCTCTGCGTGGACCAGGGGAAAACAGCTGCCATCATGGACAATGAGGCAGATTAGATTTGAAATGAGTCAGACCCAGGAGGATTTGCTTGGGAGCTTAGATCTGGGATACTGAAGTTGGACCGAGGGGGTTTTGGGTCCCAGCACACCTAGGCCCACACCAGGAGTGGGGCAGCAGCAGTAGCAGCAGCAGCAGCAGGTGTCCTAGGAGAGATTAGGCAGAGGCATTGAATCCCAGAGCCAGGCCTCTAGAGTTTCTGCCACATTGACATTGCTGCCATTCGGGTCTTTTTTTTCCTCCCCAGAAGCCTTTTAGCCTACTTAATTCCAATTCACGGCTCCGGTTATTTGTAGAACAGTTATGTCCAAAGTAGAAAATGTTAATAGAGTTTTCTTGGAAAGGGCACTATCTCCATGCGTGGACAAGAATCAGAAACATTAAAATAAAAAAATAAAAAAAAGTTTTTTTATGGAACCAACACTCTCACATCACATAAGGTTTATGTAAGATGCTGTATATGCTGCCTTATTAATAGGTTTCTGATTCCCTAGGCAGTGTGCAAAGTGCTATCCTTTACAACATCAGCTATTGGCACGAGGCATTTTCATCCTGAAGGGGACCAATTAAAGAGAAAGAAGAAAACTATATATGGAAGCCTAATTGATCTTTTTTTCTCTTGTTCTGTTTTTATTGGGTGTTTTCATAACAAGAGCAATACAGTTGTCTTTAAGCCAGAGAAATCCCTTCACTTACTGGTAGTGGGGAAGGAAAGAGTAGCAAATTGTCAAAAAGAATTGCTACCGCAAGTAGAAAGAAGAGAACTTTATTAACAATTCGCGAAGTGGGCAACACCATGTAAAAGTAGGTGTTCCATGGCTTTAGATCGAAAGGGGGGCACTGGGAATTCGTAGTCTATAAAAAAGAGGCGGGGGTGGGGAATTGTGGTTATCTGGGGAGTTCTGGTCTACCCCTGTATTGGAACGTGGAGGCGGAAGGGAGTCAGAAGAAAACTTGTACGAAGCTGGTTGATCAGAGCGTAGGTTTCTTTTTCTCCTATTTCCTGTAAGCGGCGTCTCTGTCTCCAAGACGCGCATGTCTGAAGTCTGATTACGTCAGCTCGGGGCGTCCGTCTTTTCCTTCTCTTTCGCGGAGAACCATTTTCTAACCCAGGGCCTTATAGTTCCTTTCACATTTCTGCTTTTAAGTCAAGATCTTTCATAGCCTCGCTGATGAAGATCGAGTTTGTGCTGTCCCCCAGTGCTAGGGGGGGATATGCTAGGTGTCCACGTAGCTGCAAAGGACCAGTGTCATGTCCCACGGAGGAAGGAATATGTTGGAACTATGGCCAGTTGAGGCAACACTGGGAAAATGAATTCCATCAAAGTACAGTGGCAAGGTTTCTGAAAGACACCTCAGAGAGGAATATTATTAGGGGGCAACAGTGTTTTGGGGTAAGTGAAGGTGGTTATCAGAGGTTTTGTTCTGAAGGGTATAAGTGCAGATCTCGACATTGAAAGCTTGATTTATCAGCATGATTTTGGGAGTGAAAGATTGTTGAACCATCGTCATTATTCTAGAATAAGACAACGAATTAAAGATACTGGTATAATTATAAGGAGGAGAAAGATTGGCAGTGTTTGGGATATGCCCCTAATCCAGGCTCCCCAAGAACCATGATCCAGCCAGCTAAATAAATCCCAAGCCCTGGGAGTTCCTTGTTCTGGCAGTATTTGAATCTTTCCTTTGATATCCTTAATGTTTTGTTCAATTTTGCCAGATTTATTTACATAAAAGCAGCATTGCTCTCCTAAGGTCACATGTCCCTCCTTGCTGAGCTGTGAGGACATCGAATGCCCTACGGTTTTGTAGGACAGTTCCTGCTAGGCTACCTATCTTGAACTAAGTTCTGCAGTGCCTTGATGGTATCATTAAAGGTGCCTGCAATAGTTTTTTTGTTTTTTTTTTAAATATATTTTTATTACAGAAGTTGTAAACTTATAGAACAATCATGCACATGTATAGAATTCCCACACAACACACCACACTGTGGTGGAACATTTGTTACAGATTATGAGATAATATCATCAGACTATTACCAATAACTATTGTCCATAGCATACATTTGGCCAATCCAAATTGGCATGTTTTTTCGATACCCCCCTATTATTAACACAGTACATCTTTGGCATTGATGCAAGAATATTACAGTATTGCTGTTAACCATAGTCCAGAGGTTACATTAATTGTATTTTTCCCATGCTTCCCCACATTCCCACCACCCTGCAATAGTGACGTACATCTGTTCTAGTTCACAGAAGGACATTCTTGCATTTGTACTATTTACCACAATTCTCATCCACTTCTGGGTTCACTGTGTTATTCAGTCCCTAGATTACTTTCTAGCTTTCTTTCAATTGACATTTACATCCCTAGACTACCCTTTTCAGCTACAATCCCATTTATAAACCAGCTGCTACTCACTGTAATGTGTTACTATCAACTCTATCCATTTCCATACATTTACAGTCAAGTTAATTAAAACATCTACATACATTAAGCATCAGTAGTTCTTCTCAGCTCTAATCTTATCTCCTAATAACCTATACTCTAGGTTTTAACTCCATGTGTTTATTCTTCGTATTTAGTTCATATTACTGAGACCATGCAATGTTTCTCCTTTTGTGTCTGGCTTATTTCACTTAGCGTAATGTCTTCAAGATTCATCCATGTTATCATATGTGTCCCAGTTTCATTTCTTCTTTCTGCAGCATAGTATTCCATCGTATGTATATGCCACATTTTGTTTATCCATTCATAGGTTGTTAGAAATTTGGGTTGTTTCCATCTTTTTAAAAAAAGATTTATTTATTTACTTTTATCCATTCCCCCCCCCCCCCGTTTTTGCTGTTTTTGTGTCCATTCACTGGGCGATTCTTTGTGTCTGTTTCCTGCCCTCTCTTCTCATCCTTCTCCTCCTGTCTTTACCGGGATTTGATCCTGGGAACCTCTAATATGGGAGAGAGGCGTCCTACCACCTGTACCACTAGTTCCTGGTTTTTCAGTGCATCTTGTCTTGGCTCTGCCTTGTGTCACTCTCCTGTTACATCATCATCTTGCTGCGTGGCTCGGTGGGGCCTGGCA
>JAQZBX010011808.1:0-42136 GCA_029593785.1 Cabassous unicinctus | reverse complement strand
AGGTATTTAACCCACTTCCAATCCAAGTGCAAGTTAATGATATGGGTCAAAGGGAAATTTCATTTAATTATTAGCCTCCAATGAGTTACTGAGTTATTTTCGTTGATTATTAGAGTTGGGGAGAGGGGAGGAATTGAGGGAGTGTGTGGAAAATCAAAGAGACTAGCACATGAGACCTAGTTCTGGTCTTGATTCTGATAAAATTTATCTGTAGGGAGAGAGGTCCCTTAAGATTACGGGAACTTGGTTTTCTTATCTGCAGAAATTGGAAGTAATATTTTTGAAATATTTCACAAGTAATTTATAGATTTCATCCAGGTTTCAGAAATCAGGTCATTCTAATCAACATAGAAAAAGATTGAAGGGCAGAAAGGGATACCTCGGTAAGTTACCAATGGGCTGGTTGCCGTAAGATTGTATGGAATTGTGAAACCCATATTCAGTCTGCACTTTATCACTGATGTTTTGCTTTCATGACATTGCAGTAAAGAGATTTGCACAGCTGGAATCGACACAAAATGCATTTCATAATAACAGGATAAAAGAAAGGCAGAAGGGGATAAAAGTATGTTTGTTTATATAAAAAATCTATACAGCTTATTGCTATGAAGCAAGATACAACCTTTTTTAAGGAAACAGTTTCAGCAGCATAAGTAAACCAAGATGTTTGGGGCTAATTAAAATTTACTTTAATAACTGTTACTATGTAATATACTCCTTTAAGACAGCTATTTCCTCTGGAAACCTCAAGAAATGAAGCAACAATTTAAGAATATCTCCAGATGCTAATTTATATATATATATATATATATATATATATAAACAATAAAATAAAAATATACCAGAGTAATTTAGGAACTCTTGAAAAAAAATGATTAGAAATAGGTTTATTCAAAAAAATATTGTGTAACCTCTTCTCCAGAAATATGATGAATGAGTTCAGAAATATCTGTACTCTAGCACTGAAAGCATAAGTTTTCTGATACACAATGCCTAATAGGACACACTCCACAGAAGAAATGTTCATGGATAACATTTCCCAGTGCAGTAAATGTAAATGACATTGTGACTCATTGTGTCTTTGTCTGTTTAGAAAGTTGGATTGTTTGAGCTGTGAACTGGACAGTTATATTAAAAATTAAGTTTTTAGGATATAGGAGAGTTTACAGTGTGCCTATTATCACCAGTGAGCAAAGGTCTCTTAAATGTGAAAGGAAAGATATCTTTTTTGGACTGTGCTAACAGAGTAGGCCTTCCTAGATTTTTCTCTTTAATTAAAAATCTTTATCAAATATTATTTATATAAAGTAAAATATAAAACTTGAAGGTAAAGCATCTCAATGTTTAGATATGTTTGGAGAATATCATTCAATAGGCAAGATCCATAGATTTGATATTGCAGTTTCAAAGAATTAAATGTTCAATAAAAAATCTTTAACAAAAAATTAGAGGTTTTCTAAATGGCAACAAAAATGTTATAAACATATATTATTTGTGATCAAAGGAAGCATGGTTCACAGATAGGGAAACCCTACTGTAATTTTCTTCTTTTTTTTTAACAAATAGATTTTATTGATACATATTAATAAAGCATAAATCCATCCAAAGTGTACAATCAATGGTATTTGGTATAATCATATAGTTGTGCATTCATCATTTCAATCATTATTAGAGGATTTTCATTATTCCAATAATAATAATAATAAACAAAAAACAGACAAACAAACAAAAACTCATCACCTTTCAAACTCTCTGTGCTTCCCCTGCTATACATAGCTGCTGTTCTGTTTCTGTCTCTCTAGTTCATTTGTATTTATATTTTGTAAAAAGTCTTATATATACACTATCACCCATATTCATATTTCACATGAGATTTTCACTATATTATACACTCCCATGTCCCTTTTTTAACTTTCCTTCTAGTGATATACATAACTTTAAAGTTTCACTTTCAACCACTGTCATAGCCATATAATAGTTCTGCTAGTTACAAAAACTAAGATGTGCTTTCACCTTTTCGATTCATTTCCAAAGATTTAAAAACAACCTTTTACCCAATTCTGCTCAGATTAACCCTCAGCTTTCCATTCTCTACCCTAATTCTATTTTCTGGTGACCTATATTCTAATTAACTCCAGGAGTTTACACAATATATTTAGTTCATAATAATCCAATCATACAGTATTTGTCTTTTTGTGTCTGGCTTGCTTCACTCAACATAATGTCCTCCAGGTTCATTCATGCTGTTGTATGCTTCACCACTTCATTTCTTCTTACAGATGCATAATAGTCCACCGAGTATCTACACCATAAATTGTTTATCCATTCATTGTTTGTTGGACACCTGGGTTGTTTCCATCTTTTGGCAATTGTTAATAACACCAAAATGAACATTGGTGTACAAATGTCTGTTCTTGTTACTGCTCTCAGTTCTGAGTATATACCTAAAATAATATTGTTGGGTTCCATGGCAAGTCTATATTAAACTTCCTTAGGAACTGCCAAATGGTCCTCCACAGTGGCTGTACCATTTTACATTTCCACCAACAGTGAATAAGCGTTCTTATCTCTCCATATCCTCTCCAATACTTGTAGTTTTCCTACCTTTTAATAGTGGCCATTCTAATTGGTGTCAAATGATATCTCATTGTAGTTTTGATTTGCATTTCCAGAATTGCTAGTGATGGTGAACATTTTTGCATGTGTTTATTCACCATTTGTATTTTTTCTTTGGACAATTGTCTTTTGCTCATTTTTTAATCACAGTTTGTCTTTTTATTGTTGAGTGTAGTATCTCTTTATATATCATGGATATTAAACACATATCAGATATGTGATTTCTGAATATTTTTGCCCATTGAGTCTGCTGCCTTTTTGCCCTTTTAACAAAGTCCTTTGAAATGCAAAAGCATTTAATTTTGAGGAGGTCCCATTTATCTATTTTTTCTTTTGCTTCTCGTGCTTTGGGTGTAAGGCCTAAGAAACTACTGCCTACCATAAGATATTGATGATGTTTTCCTACATTTTCTTCTAGGAGTTTTATGGTTCTAATTTCTATATTTAGGTCCTTAATCTATTTTCAGTTAATTTTTGTATAAGGTGTGAGATAGGGGTCCTCATTCTTTCTTTTGGATATGGATATCCAGTTCTCTCAGCACCATTTGTTGAACAGACTCTTTTGGCCCAGGTGGGAGGGCTGAATAGCCTTGTCAAAATCACTTGACCGTAGATATGAAGGTCTATTTCTGAGTTCTTGATTTGGTTCCATTAGTAAATGTGTTTGTCTTTATGCCAGTACCATTCTGTTTTTACCACTGTAGCTAAGTAATGTAATTTAAAGTCTGGAAGTGAAAGTCCTCCAATTTTGTTTTTCTTTTTAAAGACATTTTTTTTTTTTTGGCTATTTGGGGCCCCTTATCCTTTCAAATAAATTTGATAATTGGCTTTTCCATTTCTGCAAAAATAGCTGTTGGGATTTTTATTGGGATAGTGTTGAATTTGTAAATCAGTTTGGATTGAATTGACATCTTAACAATATTTAGTCTTCCAGTACATGAACACAGAATGTCCTTCCATTTATTCAAGTTTTCTTTGGTTTCTTTTAGCAATGTTTTGTCATTTTCTGAATAGAGATCCTTTATGTCCTTAGTTAAGTTTTTTCCTAATATTTGATTCTTTTTCTCACTATTATAATGGAATTTTTTTCTGATTTCCTCCTCAGATTACATATCACTAGTGTATAGAAATACTATTGAATTTTGTGTATTAATCTTGTATCCCATCATTTTGCTGAACTTCTCTATTGGTTCTAGTAGCTTCTTGTGGATTTTTCAGGATTTTCTAGATATAGGATCATATCATCAGGAAATAGTGAACGTTTTATTTCTTCCTTTCCTACTTGGGTGATTTTTATTTCTTTATCTAGCCTAATTGCTCTAGCTAGAACTTCTAGCACAATATTGAATGTCAGTGGTGACAGTGGGCATCCTTGTCTTGTTCCTAATCTCAGGGGGAAGGTTTCAGTCTTTCATTATTGAGTACAACGCTAACTGTAGTTTTTTCATATATGCACTTTACCACACTGAGAAAGTTTCTTTCTATAGCTATCTTCTGGAGTGTTTTTATCAAGAAAGGATGCTGTATTTTGTCAAATACTTTTTCTGCATCAATCGAGAAGATCAGGTGATTTTTCTTCTTCAGTTTATCAATGTGGTTTATTACTGTAATTGCTTTTCTTGTGTTGAATCATCCTTGCATATCTAGGATAAAATCCACTTGATTGTGGTATATAATTCTTTTAATGTGCTTTTGGATTTGGTTTGAAAGTATTTTGTTGAGGACTTTTGCATCTATATTTATTAGAGATATTAATCTGTAGTTTTCTTTTTTCATAGTGTCTTTATCTGGTTTTGGTATTAGGGTGATGTTGGCTTCATAGAATGAGTTTTGTAGCATTCTTTCCTGTTCAATTTTTTAGAAGAAATTGAGCAAGATTGGTATTAGACCATTTTTGAATGATTTGAAGAATTCCCTTGTGAAGCTATCTGGTTGGATTTTCATCTTTGGGGGGATTTAATGATTGTTTCAGTCTCTTCATTTGTGTTTGTTGTGGTCTTCTGTTTGTTCTAGCATCAGTGTAGGTTATTTGTGTTTCTAAGAATTTGTCCATCTTGTCTACATTGTCTAGTTTTTTGGCATACAGTTGTTCATAGTATCCTCTTATGATCTCTCTTATGTCTGTGGGGTCTGTGGTAATGTCCCCCCTCTCATTTCTGATTTTATTTATTTGCGTCTTCTCTCTTTTATTCTTTGTCACTCTAGCTAGGGTTTGTCAATCTTGTTGATCTTCTCAAATAACCAATTTTTGATTTTGTAGTTTCTATTTTTTGGTTCTCAATTTCATTATTTCTGCTCTGATCTTTACTATTTCTTTCCATTGGCTTTGTTTGTGGTTAGTTTGCTGTTCTTCTACCAGTCCCTCTAGGTTTGCAGTTAGATCTTAAATTTTACCTCTTTCTTCTTTTATAATGTAAGCATAAGTCTATAAATTTCCCTCTCAGCACAGCCTTTGCAGTGTCCCATAGATTTTGTTATGTTGTGCTCTCATTTTCTTTCATCCCAAGAAATTTACTGAATTCTCTTGCAATTTCTTCTTTGACCCACTGATTGTCATGTTTAATCTCCATATATTTATGAATTTTCCCTTTTTCCATCCATTATTGATTTCCAGTTTCATTCCATTATGACCAGAAAAAGTGTTTTGTGTATTTTCAAACTTAAATTTATTAAGACCTGTCTTGTGACCCATCATATGGTCTATCCTAGAAAAGGATCCATGTGTGCTTGAAAAGAATGCATGTGCTGCTGTTTTGGGGTGTAATGCTCTATAAACGTCTGTTAGGTCTAGTTCATTTATCATAGTATTCAAGCTTTTGGTTTCTTTATTTGTCTCTGTCCAGTCTATCAAATATGAGAGTGGTGTATTGAAGTCTCCAACTATTAGTGTAGAGATGTGTATTGCTCCCTTCAGTTTCGCTTGAATATTTATTATAGCTATTTCTTCTAGGTGAATTGCCCCTTTAATTAATATATAATCATCTTCTTCATCCCTTATAACAGTTTTGCATTTAAAATCTATTTTTTCCAATATCAGTATTGCTACTCCAGCTTTTTTTTTTTTTTTTTGGTTGCTATTTGTGTAGAATATCTTTTTCCAACCTTTCGCTTTCAACCTGGTTGTGCCCTTATAACTGCGGTGTCTTATAGATAGCATACAGATGGCTCATATTTTTTAAATCTATTCTATCAGTCTGTGTCTTGAATGGGGAGTTCAAGCCCTTAAACTTCAATGATATTACTGTAAAGGTATTACTTACTTTGGCCACTTTGGCTTTGGCTTTCTGTTGTCATATCTTACTATTGTCTGTTTTTTTACCTTTTAATTTACATTTCTAAATAATCTTCATTTTCTACACTCTTCTCCAAGTCTCTCGCATTTGTTTTTCCCTTTCAGGCTGTAGCACTCCTTTTAGTATCTCTTGTAAATCTGGTCTTTTGTTAGCATACTGTTTAGTTTTGTTTGTCTTGAAGAGCTTAAACTCACCCTCATTTTTGAAGGACTGTTTGCCAGATACAGAATTCTTGGTGGGCAGTTTTTTCTTTCAGTACCTTAAATACATCATACCACTTTCTTCTCACCTCCATTGTTTCTCTTGAGAGGTCAGCACTTAATCTTATTGAGGTTCCCTTGTATGTGAGGCATTGTTTTTCTCTTGCTGCTTTCTGAATCATCTCTTTAACTCTGATATTTGTCATTCTGGGGAGTAGGTATGTTGGGGTAGGCCTATTTGAATTTATTCTGTAAATTGTCCTTCTTGAATATTGATATTTATGACTTTCATAAAGGCTGGGAATTTTTCAGTCATTATTTCCTAAAATATTCTTTCTGCTCCTTTTCCATTCTCTTCTTCTGAGGCACTGATAACTCCTATGTTTGTGCATTTCACATTGTCATTCAATTCTCTGAGACCCTGTACCATTTTTTCATTCTTTTCTCTTTCTGTTCTCTTGTCTTTTCCAGTCCAGATGTACTCTCCTTGAAATAACTAATTCTGTCTTTGAGCAAATCAAATCTGCTATTATGTGCCTCTACTGTATTTTTAATCTCATCCATGAAGCCTTTCATTCCCATAAGCTCTGATACTTTTCTTGCGGTCTTTCAAATTGTTCTTTATGCTCACCCAGTGTCTTCTTAATATCTTTTATCTCTTTAGTCAGATTTTCCTTCAATTCTTTGGATTGTTTCAAGAAAGGTGTGTAATTATCATTGATTAGTTGTCTTAAATCCTGTGTCTCATCAGGTTTTATTTGGTTTGTTCCTTTGAGTGGGCCATATCTTCCTGTTTCCTAGTATGGCTTGTAATTTTTGCTGATGTCTGGGTATCTGAATATATTGGTGAATTTACTCTGATAGTCAATTTCTCTCTCCTGCCTAATGTGTTTTTCTTTGACTTTTGTTTCAACTTATTCTAAGTCTTTAAAATTGCCCTGTTTAAGTTATCAAAATTGGACAAAGTTCTCATTATTGGGGTGCAGATTTTCTTCCAGGGAGCTAAAGAGAGATGTAAAAGCAGTTTTTCTCCTTGCAACTTCCTGGCCAGCAAGCAGATGGCATTTGGCAAACCTTTCCACAGAGGTATTTTTTTCTACCTCTGCTCTCCAGTGTTTCTGGTCTGGTCCCAACCCAAGATTTGAAGTGGGCTCTGCTGGCCAATTTCATTGAAGAGAAGCACTCCCACTCACTTTCTCTCTTCCCTTGTAACAGCCAACAAGGAGGAAGACATCTGTTCCCCTCTCAGTCAACTGCAGTGATCCAGGAGTTTTATCAAGGCTTAATGTTTTGGTGGTGGTGGGTGGGAGCCTTTCCCAGCTACGACAGGGTTTTGGTAACTCATGCTTGCTGTTTGGGTTCTTCGTCTTTCTGTCCCTTGCCCTCCTGGGAGTTGTACAGTAGTGTCCTGCTCTGCTGACCCCCAAAGCAGGTCCCTTGAGCACTGTTTGACCCTTTCTCTGTTGTTTTTGTGAGAGAGTTGAGTCCTGCCTGACTACTCTGACACCATCTTCCCAGAACCCCATACTGTAATTTTAAAAATTGGGAGCAGAAATTGATAAATGCTCTCCAAAGCTATAAGTAAATCCAAAATCTTTGACTGCAATATGACATGTTTTTTAAAGATTATTTAACCTTTTTTTTTCTTAATATTGGCAGTATGTTGTAAGCACTTGTGATAAAGCAGTAAACAAAAGAAATATCTCTGTACTCATGGGGCTTATATTGTATCAAAGGATGAAAGGCAAAAATTCAGACATCATAAATTAAAATATATATATTATATTTGATATTGAAATGTTCTATGTAAGAGAAAATATGTAGCAGGTTTATGGTGATCCAGACAGAATGTAGAGAATAAGGTGAAATGTTAAATAAAGTCATCTTAGTAAGCCTTATTGAGAGATGACATTTAAAGAAATAATTTAAAGAGGTGAGAGAGAGTCATATGGTTGTTAAGGGAAGATAATTCTTAGTGGAAAAACCACCTAGTTCCCAGATCAAAGTGGGTATGTTGTGCTGGGAATATCTGAGGAACTACAGGGAGACTAGTGTGGTATGGATGGAGTGACCAAGAGGAAGAGGTGTTTTACTTTTGGTAGACAGATATTTATGTCCAGTGATGACTGGATGTAGTGAGAGTGAACATCCTTGTCTTGTTCTGATACTAAGGTGAAAGTGTTCAATATTTCACTATTAGGTATGATATTGTTAGTAGATTAATTGTAGACACCATTTATCAGATAGAGGAAATTCTCTTCTATCTCTACTTTGAAAAGTGTTTTATCACAACTGGGTATTTAATTTTGTCTAACACTTTTTTCTGTATCTATTAAAATGATCATATGAATTTCCCTTGATTTCTTTAATATTGTAGTTGTAAACTTACAGTGATTGGTATTTGAATGTTATACCTACTTTGCATTCCTGGTAAACTCTATTTGATAATGAAGTATTGTTTTCCTTAGGCACTACTAGATTCAAGATTCCAAAATTTTGTTAATAGTTATTACATCTGTTTTCATGAGGAATATAGGCAAGTTGTTTTCATTTTATTGTAATGCCTTTATCTACTTTTGGTGTCAGGATTAGGCTGTCCCATAAAATAAATTGGGAAGTATACCCGCCTTTTCAATTTTATGGAAAAGTTTTTGAAAAATTGGTGCTTGTTCTTCCTTAAATATCTGTAGAATTTACCAGTGTAACAATCCAGGCTTCGAGGTTTCTTTGTGGGAAGTTTTTTTTATATCAAATTCTGTTTCTTAAATAGATATAGTGCTGTTCAAATTTTGTTTCATCTTGTTTCTAGAAATTTGGCTATGTCATTTAGGTTTTTAAATTTTTTTTAACTACAGTGCTAAATTATTTTTTGCAAAAACAAAAAGGAAAAAAATTATGCCTATTATCTTAATTTATACAATTATATCTGCCACTTATCCTCCCATATCTAGATTTGTCTACCTGTCTTCAGGCATAAGTCATATATAAATCATCACCACAGACTATGTATGTAGAAAGTACAGGTTCATTCAAGAAGCAGAAGAAAGAAAGCAGCAGATGTCAACCACTGTTCTCAATAATACTCAAGATCAAATTACCTTCTTGGTTTCTACTGTGTTCTGTTTCACTTTATTCTTACTTGGTTTTGTACACATGATTTTGCGGAACTTTTTCACTTCTGACCTTCTAGATTTAGCCTTTGATTTCATCTGACTCTCAGTATCTCAGGGCTCCATGTTTTTCTAGGTTGAATATTCCTGTTTTTCATTCTGGCCATGAGATCCATACCAGTGAGCCCAAGCCAGCCATTTCTGCATTGGTGGTGAGACAATTAAATAAAAAGTGATATAATTGTAGTGAGATGAAAAATGCACTATCTGAACAACTAATGCAGAATTTAAGGAGGAAAGTGTGTTTGTTGGGGGAAAAATATCTTGAAAGACATTTACAAATGCTATTTAGAAAGTCTGCCCATGACAGAAGACACAAATAAAGTGCTTTGTATTAGAAATGAACAGAAAACTGGAGGTAGGAGAGGATGAAAATAAGAAACATAGGCAAAAAGTGACCGGCTTCATAGTGGGAATCTGGTGCTTAAGATTTGGAATGGAGGAGGGACCTTTAGGACATTCAATATCTAACAATGAATTTTAAATCATGTGTGTATAATACAGTAATCCTTTATATACTCAAAAGTCTTTTGTAAGAAGTTTGGTGTAAATGAAGGACAAGGATGGCAATCCACATCTGAAATAACAAAATGCCAAACAAGGTAATAATGTTGGCTATTTAGATGATCCCAAAATTGATTCAACCTAAGCAGGACTTCAGAATCAAAATGATCATAAAGTCTGAGGAAATTGGAAAAATCTTGAGACACAGTTTGAACTCACCGGAAAGTACTTTGAGTCAATCTTTTTTTAATCTCAAAGGGCAGGAAAAACATAGGTTGGCATTAATTTACTTAAATGTTTTCTTTTTTCTGTATATCCTTGCAATCAAAACTTGACATGACTCTGAAAACTTAGTTTTAAAAGAAATTTTGTTTTAGGTAACAGAAGTTTTAAGAAAAAAATTCAAATGTTTAAAGGGATTTTTATATCCATGTAAAATATTCCATATGTCTTTTGCCAAATTGGTCTCAAAAATAAAACTAAGACTAAATTGGACTGTGGCTTTTAGCTCACTCATTTACAATGTAAAAACAAGGTGTTTTACAAGATCATGGGCTGTGACAATTCAGTAAGTGATGGATTGCAAAGCATTTTATGATGGGCATGAACAGGTTAAAACCCAGGCTGGACAATCAGTGATGATGAACTTTAAAAGAAATTCCAAAATTGAGACAAAAATACTAAAAACTTCATAATGCATATTTGTGACTGAATTTAAGCTATTTAAACAGGCATTAGATAATTCAATAAAAACAATTTTCTGCCTGTACATAGTGAGAAGACTTCTGCAGTCACACAAGTCTTCATTGATTCAAACATCTTCTACAAGCCATAAATCTCTATTTTAAAACGGGAAGAATACTATCTGTTTTGAAATCTTTTAATGATTACAAACAACATATAAAATGCCCAACAGGTAGACTTGTGGTTTAGAGCTGTTTTATTATTTTAGTCTTGGTTCAATTGCAATTCAGGAAAGGAGAAAATAGCATAAAGCACAGTAGTTAAATCACAATGATTTAATTTTCTTATTATTTTATATTACTTATTTGCCTTAAAAGGATAGCACTGCTATGTCTATGTTTATATGTAACAGCAGAGCTTCAAAATATGTCAAATAAAACATTACTGAAATAAAAGGGGAAATAGATAAACCCAGTGATTATTGGAGATTTAAAGGCCATATCTAAAATTGATAGACCAAAACTGGTATGGGTATAAAATGTTTCAACAACATGATCAATTAACTTTAATTAATATTTATAGACCTCTATAATAAATCACTGCCAAATAAATATTATTTTCAAGTAAAAGTGAAGCATTAGCCAATCTAATTCATTTTTTAAGCCATATAACAAGTCTCAAATTTCAAGGAAAGGAATAAAGTTGAAAGTTAATAACAATAAAAATAATTACTTGAAATATTAACAATTACTACAATTACTTGAAATATTAACACTACACTTCTAAACTAGTAAGGCCAATAAAAAATTTGCATAGGAAATTAGGATCTATTTTAAACTGAATAATAACTACAACACAACATATCAAAAATTTTATGATGTGGCCAAAAGAGTTGAATCACATACTTCTGCTGCATAGTGATCCTCTCCAAAATTTAATTGCCTAAAATAACATCCATAATCTTTGATCATGATTCTATGACTCAACAATTGCAGTAGTAGGCTCACCTGGATGGTTCTTCTGCTGATCTCACACGGATTCAGTAGACAGGTTTAGGGTGTAGGATGCCTCAAATCGCCTTCACACAGTGTCATTATCTAGAAAGTCAGTCCAATCACTTTCACTTGGCAATTTTATATGCTATTTTTAATTTGATTATTTTAATATAATATTTCCAATTATTTTGTGCTACTATGTACAAATACAATTGGTTTATACAGTTTTCTTTATATAGATTCCTCATGTAAATAATTTTACATAAAGAATCAGTTCATTTGTGAATAAAGAGTTTTCTATCAGCTAGAAAAACTGGCCCATAGTACATTTCAGGTGGAAGTATAAAATGGTGCAACTGCTATGGAATACAAATGGAGAATTCCTTATAAATTAAACATACAGTGACCCAATGGGCTAGCAAGATAACTCTTTAAGGAATTGTGTTTCTAAACTGTAAAAACTTCTGAATACCCAACATAGGCAAATTAGAAAATAACTAATTACCTTATTAAATAATTTTCTAGTTGGTTTAGAAACATTTGATTACATCCACTTCTATAATATTTGATTAAGTGAAGCATGATGTTGGGAAGGATCATAAGTGATTTATGAATTGAATATTTATTTAGTTTGGGGAGGTTGAAAAAAGAAAATGTGCCTGTTCTTTAAGCAGATCTCAGGAAAATGTAAAATTTCCCCTTAGGAAATAGACCTAAATTTAGAAGCAATTTGTTTAATGTAAATAAACCTGTAGTAAAAGTTATGGAACTAAGTACCACATTGGCAAACACTGCCCTCTTTGCTTTCCCCCCACATATTAGCTATCATTATTCAGAACTCAGTTCATGCAACATCTGCTCTTTCTCATACTTTCAATTCTTTCTTTTCTTATGCTTTCCAATGGCCAAGTTTATGTGCTCTATAATTTCGATAGCATCATAAGGCAGTGTACAATTGCTTAAATAAATGGAGATATTTTACCTAACTTCAAGCCTTATCACTTATTTGCTATGTACTTTAGGCAAGTTTCTTAAACAGATTGTCCATTAGTTTCATCTGTACCTGCTATATAGTATTGCTGTGAGGAATGAATGACCTGTTAGAGAAAAAGCATTTAGAGCAGTGTCTTCCGTAAAGTTAACATTCAGTGAATATTAGCTATGATGATCATGATTGCAGGCTAAGCACACGGTACTGCCACATTGATTGCACTTGCCTGTCTCCCTGGTTAGATCACTGGGATGGAGGAGTTCAAGCAGTTGGCCTGCAATCCAGTCTCTCCCTTTGGAAGGAGTGGGTAATGCTGTTGGGAGAAAAAGAAGACAGGTTACCTGTCTTCTATTCTCTTATACACTTCAAAGAGAAGGCTTATGTATTTAATATCCTTGTAAGGATGCCCCTAACTGAAGGATTATTGATAATACATAAACCTAGACTATAGGTTATGGCTCTCTAGAGTATGTTACATAAGCTATACACTCTTGGGGGTGTAAAATAAAGATATTTCATAGCTTAAATAATTTAAACGCTTCTCACCATGTGAGGAAACCTGCCTGTATCCCTTGGAGGTCTCATGCTTTTTTCTGGACCAGGCAGTGCATATCCAATACTGAAAAGAAGGTTGTAGGGAAGCACGTGGAATGTCCCAGACCTCTCCAAAACTTGTTGGTGCCTTTTGATAGCCTATTCTTGAAATTATTAGTAAAGCTTGATCCTATGTAAGATTTCTCATTCTTGTGCATCTGATTTGATGATCTGTAACTGTGTTAAGCCAACTTCAACACAGGGGGCTCTGTCCTTGATCTCCAAGACCATTAATTTATGGCTCAGAATAGATACTGAATGACTTCTGATAGAATAAAGGAAATAATCTTTTCTTTTGGTGTCTTGAGCTGTAGACAGTTCTCTTATACCCACTCAGGGCAAACTTTCTTTTCCTGGGAACCTTACTATGAAGAAGAGAGTCTATGGAATTCCATACACTGACTAATGAGTGATAACTACTACTATAACAGAGAATATAGATCTAGCAATAAGTTCATAAATCCTTTGAAACACAATTACCCTTGTTTTTGGTTTCTATATGTACATTTAATTCATGTAAAAGTGAAGTTGTTGCATTTGTTCACAGACTATTACACTCTCTTTGGAGACATAACTATTACTTTTTTCTTCTGTCAACTAGATAACTGATAACCTCAATACTGGCAATCTTCCTATGGCTTATTAGAAGTTTTTGGACCATACTGGGCAGACATAACACATTCATTCGGGGGATGGCACAACAGCTCAATTGTCTTGAAGCTTATTTTCATTTGGAAGAATAGTTAGATCAGACATTAACAGAGTAATTATGGGATTATATATATAATTTTATGTGTTTATTTTATTTACATTTATATTTTTATTTTTTAAATAGAAGCACAGTAGAATATTTATCTATAGATAGAAGGATGGATAGGGCTAGTTAAATAACTAAAAGAATTATTGTTTTAAATAATTTTATTTCAAATTCAAAAAAATAAAATAACAGAAAAAGGGCATTTCAACAAGTTATAGAAGCATTACTCCTAAAAGGTTTTGTCCAAACACTTTTATCTCATCAAATTACAACTACTAACTAAATTGTTCCTCTAGTGTTCAGAAAGATACACAGATGAACAGAGATTAGTTAAATGACATAGTCAATGGTTTACTTAACAATGAAAAAAATGCTTTATCATATTTATATCTCAAAAAAGCAAACCACATATTCTTTTTTTTTACCTTTAGCATTAATACAGTACCAACTTTGCTTTTGCTATAAAACATTACAATGTTTTTGTTAACTATACTCTAAAAATCACATTAGTTATATTTCCCCATATATCACTACATCCTTAACACCTTGTAGTAGAACATTCCTATATTTATGTTGTTAACCACAATTCTCATTTACTGCCAAAATCATTGTTATATATTTCCAATATTATTCTCTAGGTGTCATCCAACTAACATTAATCTCCCTAGACTACTCATTTCAGCCACAATCCCATCCATAAATCAAATGTTTGTTACATTCATTATAACCTATTGCCATAAAGTCCAACAATTACCACATATTTACATTTGACTTTATTATACATTCTACATAAATCCAGCATCATCTCCTCCTTCTCATCCCACATTCCATCTCTCACCAACCTATACTTCATAGTCCAACTCCGTAAGTCTACTCATTTTATTTAGTTCACATCAGAGAGACCATACAATATCCACTCTTTTCTGTCCGGCTTATTTCATGTAACATGATATTCCAAAGTTTCCTCCATGTTGTCATGTGCTTCTGCAACTGATTTCTTCTTACAGCTGAATACTGAGTAATATTCCCTTGTATGAATATACCACATGTTGTTTATCCATTCATCAGTTGAAAGAAACTTAGATTATTTCCATCTTTTAGCAATTGTGAACAATGTTGCTATGACGATCAGTGTGCAAATATCTGCTCGCGACCTTACTTTCAGAATTCTATTTAGTTTCCTGAGGAAACACCAAATCATCTTCCACAGAGGCTGCCCCATTATACACTCACACTAACTACGAAGGATTTTTCCTATTTCTCCACATCTTCTCCAGCATTTGTAGTTTTCTGTTGTTTTTTTAAATAATGGCCACTCTATATGATGTTTTCAAAATGGTATCTCATTGTACTTTTGACCTACATTTCCCTTAGAGCTAAAGATGTTGAACATCTTTTCATGTGTTTTTTGACCATCTGTATTTCTACTTCAGAAAAATATCTATTCAATTCTTTTGCCATTTTTGAAAATTGGGTTGCTTGTCATTTTCTCACTGAGTTATGTGATCTCCTTATATAACATGAATATCAATCCCTCATTAAATATCTGTTTTCCAAAGATTTCTTCCCATTGAGTTGGATGTCTTTTCACCTTCTTAACAAAGTCATTTGAAATACAAAAATATTTAATTTTGAGGCAGTTCCATTTGCCTTTTTTTTTTTTTCTTATTGCTCATGCTTTGAGTGTAAGGTCCAAGAAACTGCCACCAAACACAAGATCTTGAAGATCTTTCCCTACATTTTCTCCAAGGAGTTTTATTATTCTAGTTTTTATATTTAGGTCCTTGATCCATTTTGAAGTAATTTTTGTAAAAGGTGTAAGATAAGGGTCATCTTTCTTTCTTTTAGATATAGATATCCAGTTTTCCAAGCACCATTTGTTGAATAAGCTGTTTTGACTCAGCTGAGTGGGTTTGACAGTCTTGTCAAAAATCACTTGCCCATAGATGTGATGGTCAACTTTTGAGTTCCTGATTCCATTGCTCAACCTGTCTATCTTTATGCCAGTACCATGCTGTTTTTACCACTGTAGCTTGAAAATGTGCTTTAAAGTTTGAAAGTGAGAGTCCTTCTTTTTAAAGATATTTTTGGCAATTCGAGGACTCTCATCCTTACAGGTAAATGTTACAGTAGGCTTTTCCAGTTCTACAAAGAAAGATATTTGAATTTTTGTCAGGATTGCTATAAATCTGTAGGTCAGTTTAAATAGAATTGACATCATAATGATATTTAGTTTTCGAACCCATGAGCACAGAACATCCTTCTATTTATTTTAGGTCATCTTTGGTTTCTTTTAGCAATGTTTTTAGTTTTCTGAATACAGTTCCTTTATATCCTTGGTTAAATTTATTCCAAAATATTTGACTCTTCTAGTCACTATTGTAACTGGGATTTTTTCCTCGCTTCCTCCTCAGATTGCTCATTAGTAGTGTATAGAAATGCTATTGATTTTTGCATAGTAATATTTTATCCCACCATGTTTCTGAAATCATCTGTAAGTTCTAATAGTTTTTTGTGGATTTTTCAGGATTTTCTAAGTTTAGATTCATATCATTAGGGAATAGCAAAAATTTTACATCTTCTTTCCTATTTGGGCGTCTTTTATTTCTTTTTCTTGAAAAATTGCTCTAGCTAAAACTTCTAGCACAATATTGCATAACAGCGGGGAAAGTGGGCCACCTTGTCTTGTTCCCAATCTCAGTGAGAAAGCTTTCAGTCTTTCTGCATTGAGTACGTTGTTAGCTGTGGGTTTTTAATATATGCCCTATATCGTATTGAGAAAGTTTTCTTCTATTCCTACCTTTTGGAGAGTTTTTATCAAGACAGGATGTTGTATTTTATCAAATGGCTTTTCTGCATCTATTGAAATAATCATGTGATTCTTCTTCTACAATTTGTTAATGTGATGTGTTATACTTATTGACTTTCTTGTGTTGAACCACTCTTGCATATCTGGTATAAAGCCCACTTGATCACGATGTATAATTTTTTAAATTTGTTTTTGGATACGGTTAAGCAAGTATTTTGCTAAGGATTTTTGTATCTGTATTCATTAAAGAAATTAGTTTGTGATTTTCTTTTTTCATAATATCTTTATTTGGCTTTGGTGTTAAGGTGATGTTAGCTTCTTAGAATGAGTTTCATAGCATTCCTTCCTGTTCAAATTTATGGAAGAGTTTGAGCAAGATTAGTATTATACCTTCTTTAACTAATTTGTAGAATTCACCTGTGATGCCATCTGGTTCTTAACTTTTAATTTTAGGTAGGTTTTTGATGATTGTTTTAATTTCTTTACTTGTGGTTAGTTTGTTGAGGTCTTCTATTTCTTCCTTAGTTCAGTGTCATTTGTTCACGCTGCTCTAGAAATTGATCCATTTAATCAACATTGGTTAGTTTGTTGACATACAGTTGTTCATAGTATCCTTTTATGATCACTTTTGTTTCTGCTGGGCCAGTGGTAATGTCACCCTTCTCATTTTTTATTTCATTTCATTGCACCTTCTCTATTTTTTCTCTGTTAATCTAGCTAAGAGTTTATCGATTTTGTTAATCTTCTCAAAGAACCAACTTCTAGTTGTTGATTTTTCTCTATTTTTTTTATTTCTCCATTTGTTTTATTTCTACTCTTATCTTTCTTCTTTCTTTCTTTCTACTTTCTTTGGTATTGGTTTGCTGTTCTTTTTCTCATTCCTCCAAGTGTGCAGTTAGATCTTCAATTTTAACTCTTTCTTCTTATTTAACACAAGCATTATGCACTATACATTTCCCTCTCAGCAATACCTTTCCTGTATACCATAAGTTCTGATATGTTGTGCTCTCATTTATATTTGTCTTCAGGAATTTACTGATGTATCTTGCAATTTCTTCTTTGACCCGCTGATTTTTAAGTGTATTGTTTAAAATCCACATATTTTTAAAATTTCTATGTTTCTGCCTGTTATTAATTCCATTATGATCAGAGAAAGTGTTTTGCATAATTTCAATGTTTTTAAATTTATTGAGATCTGGGAAGATTGTGTCAGAATACTTCAGGCAGAGCACAGCTCCCTTGCAAGTTTGGGGAGAAGGCAAGGAGGTAGTTCAATAAAGCTGCTTTGGGGACACCTTCAGGACAGGAAAGTGCTGCACACATTGTCCAGAAGGGACTTGGGATGCAGAGACAGAAAGGCCTAAGGAAAAACCATGAGTTGATACCCCTGAGATGGGAACAACACCCCTACCCCACCCCCAAGGCAAACAGCCTTGGTAAAACCTGTGGGTAAGTGGCCATAGAGAGGGAAAGGACAGACTCTTTCCTGGGAAAAGAAGAGTGCAATGGAGGGCTGACAGTGTTTTCTCTTTGGCCAACGTAACTACCATAACTTTCTAGCTCAGAAGAGGTAGTTGAAATTGAAGGATTCATCTCCGTGGAAGGGTTTGCTGAGGATCACCATTTGCTGGCCAGTCAGGAAAGAAAGAGAAGACAGACTGGTCTCTCCCAATTCTTTACCAGGTACAGTAGTCCAGGTCAAATCTCATTAGTAGCTCCATCACAGTTTTGACTACTTAAACAGGGTAATATTAAAACTTTAGAAAAAATTAAACTAAAAATCAAAGAAGAACTGTGAAATAAAACCATTAGGCAAGAGAGAAATTGATCAACAGAGCAAAATAATCACATAAGCTGATGCCTAGGTATCAACAAAAGAAAACAACACACAGCAAGAAACAGGAAGATATGGCACACCCAAAGGAACAAGTCAAGAATCTAGATGTAACTCAGATTTAAGACAATTAATAAATTATGTTCAAACAAACTGCCTTAATCAATTCAAGGAAATGAAGGAAAATATGACTAAAGAGATAAAGGATATTAAGGTGACACTGTGTGAGCATAGAGAACAATTTGAAAGCCTGCAAAAGAAAGTAACAGAGCTTATGGGGATTAAAGATACAATGGATAAGACACATTAGAGGCATATAACAACAGATTTTAAATGTTAGAAGAATGAATAAGTGAATTTGAAGACAGGGCATTTGAAATTGAAAAGACAGGAGAAGAAAGAGAAAAGAAGGCAAAAAAAAATTAACAGAGTATCAGGGAACTGAATGACAACATGAAATGCACAAACATATGCATTATAAGTGTCCCAGAAGAGAAGAGAACAGAAAATGGGTAGAAAGAATATCTGAGGAAACACTGACTGAAAATTTTCCAGCCCTTATGAAAGATGACTATCGATATTCAAGAAGGACAATGTACCACAAACAGAATCAACCCTAATAGACCTACCCCGAGACATCTACTAGTCAGATTGTCAAAAGCCAAAGAGAAGATTTTGAGAGCAGCTAGAGAAAAACAATGTATTATTTACAAGGGACCCTTAATAAGGCTAAGTGCTGATCTCTCTTCAGAAATCGTGGAGACGAGAAGGCAGTGGTACTATATATTTAATGCACTGTAAGGGAAAAACAGTTTCTCTATCCAACAAAACTATCCTTCAGAAATGAGGGCAAATTTAAAGTCTTTACAGACAAAGAAAAACTGACAGAGCATGTTACCAAGAGATCAAATCTATAAAAGATATTAAAGGATGTGTTACAGCCTAATAGGAAAAGACAAGGAAGAAAGCTCTGAAGAAAAGTGTAGAAATGAATAACATAAGTAAAAGAGATTGGAAGGGTTAAAATAAAGACAATAATAAGATATGACAACAGAAAGCCAAGGGATAAAATGGACGAAGTAAGTAGTGCCTTTGTAATAGTAACACTAAATGTTAATGGATTGAATGCCCAATTAAAAACATAGACTGATAGAATGGATAAAAAACATGAACCATAAATTTTTTGTCTACAAGAGACTTGTCTTAGACACAAGGACACAATCAGGCTGAATGTGAAAGGTTGGAAAATGATATTCCATAGTAATAGCAATCAAAAAAGAAAAAAATCCATTTACAATAGTGACTAAAAGAATCAAATATTTTGGAATAAATTTAACTAAGGACATAAAAGAACTGTATTCAGAAAACTATAAATATTGCTAAAAGAAACCTATGATGATCTTTGTAGAATTGGAAAAGCCAATTGTCATATTACCTGTAAGGATGAGGGTCCTCAAATAGCCAAAAATATCTTTAAAAAGAAGAACGAAGTTGAAGGACTCTCACTTTCAAACTTTAAAGCATATTCTCAAGCTACAGTGGTAAAAACAGCATGGTACTGGCATAAAGATAGACAGGTTGACAAATGGAATCAAGAACTCAAAAACTGACCATCACATCTATGGGCAAGTGATTTTTGACAAGACTGTCAAACCCACTCAGCTGGGTCAGAACAGCCTATTCAACAAATGGATTAGACATCCATATCTAAAAGAAAGAAAGACAACCCTTATCTTACATCTTATACAAAAGTTACTTCAAAATGGATCAAGGACCTAAATATAAAAACTAGAACCATAAAACTCCTGGTAGAAAATGTAGGGAAACATCTTGAGATCATGTGGTTGGTGATGGTTTCTTGAACCTTACACCAAAAGCATGGGTAACAAAAGATAAAATAGATAAATGGGACTATCTCAAAACTAAATACAGTTGTTCTTCAAAAGACTTTGTCAAGAATGTAAAAAGCCAGCCTACTCAACTGGAAAAATACTCAGAAACCATATATCTGATAAGGGAATGGTCTCGATATTATGTAAAGAGATCACAAACTTAAGGACAAAAGGATAAGCAACCCCATTTAAAAATGGGCAAAAAAATTGAACAGACATTTTTCTAAAGTGGAAATACTAATGGCCAAAAGACATATGAAAAGATGTTCAACATCACTAGTTATTAGGGAAATGTAGATCAAAACTACAATGAGATATCATCTCACACCATACAGAATTGCCATTATTAAAAGACTAGAAAACTTCAAGTGCTGGAGAGGAAATGGAGAAATAGGAATACTCTTTCACTGTTGGTGGGAGTATAAAACAGTGCAATCTCTGTGAAAGATAATCTGGCAGTTCCTCAGGAAACTAAATAGAGAACTGCCATATTATCTGGCAATGCTACTACTAGGAATATATTCAGAAGAGCTGAAATCAAGGACGTGAACAGATATTTGCACACCAATGTTCATAGCGTCATTATTCACAATTGCTAAAAGATGGAAACAACCTAAGTGTCTGTCAACTGATGAATGGATAAACAAGATGTGGTATATTCACACAATGGAATATTATTCAACTGTAAGAAGAAATCAGTTGGAGAAGCACATGACAGCATGGAGGAACCTTGAGGATACTATGTTGAGTGAACTAAGCCAGTCACAAAAGGACGAATATTATATGATCTCACTGATATGAAATACAATGAAATACAATGAGACTTACGGAGTTGGACTACACAGTGTAAGTTGATGGGAGATGGAATGTGGGATGAGAAGGAGATGATGCTGGATGTATATAGAATATGTAATAAGGTCAAATGTAAATATGTGGTAATGATTGGACTTGATGGTAACACATTATCATGAATGTAACAAACACTGTTGATTTATGGATGGGATTGTAGCTGAAATAAGTGGTCTAGGAAGATTAATGTTAGATGGAGGATTGCTGGAGGATAATATTGGGAATGTATAACTGCATTTGTAAGTAGATGAGGATTGTGTTTAATAATATAAATACAGGAATGTTCTTCTACTACAGGGTGTTAAGAATGTGGTGATATATGGGAAAAATATAACTAATGTGATTTATGGACTATAGTTAACAACACTGTAATGTTTTTTTTAGCAAATGCAAAATTTATAGTATATTAATTCTAAAGGTAAAAAAATATGGAGTTGGTAATATGAGATGAATACGATTAAGCATTTTTTCTCTCCATTTTTTAATAAGCAATTGGTATTACATGAGATAAAAGTGCCTGAAAAAGAACTTTTTAACAGTAATGTTTCAATAACTTGTTAAGCTGCCTTTTCCTGTTCTTTTATTTTTGTGAACTTGAAATAAAATTGCCAATTAAAAAAATTTATTGATATCTGACTTTTATCCTAACATATGATCTATCCTGGAGAAAGATCCATAAGCACTTGAGAAGAATGTATATCCTGCTGTTTGGGTGTGTAATGCTCTATAAATGTTTATTAGCTCTTGTTCATTATCATAAGATTCAAGCTCTCAGTTTCCTTATTCATCCTTTGTCCAGATGTTCTATATAATGTGGAGAGTAGTGTTGAAGTCTCCAACTATTATTGTAGAGAAATCATTTTCTCCCGTCAATTTTGCCAGTGTGTCTCATATATTTTTGGGCACCTAACATAGGTGCATAAATGTTTATTATTGTTATTTCTTGGTGAATTCTCTCTTTTATTAATATATAGTAACCTTCTTCATCTCTTATAACAGTTTTGCATTTAAAATCTATTTTATCCTATTTTAGTATCGCTATACCCACTCTTTTTTGATTGCTATTAGTGTGGAATATCTTTTTCCAACCTTTTACTTTCAGCCTCATTGTGTCCTTACATCTAAAGTGAGTCTCTTGTGGACAACAAATTTATGGCTCATGTTTTTTTAATCCATTCTATCAGTCTATGTTTTTAATTGGGCCTTCAATCCATTAACATTTAGTGTTACTATTATAAAGGCACTACTTACTTTGCCCATTTTATCCTTTGGCTTTCTGTTGTTTCTATTATCTGTCTTTGAACCCTTTCAGTTTCTCTTATTTATGTTCTTCATTTCTACACTCTTCTCCAGGGCTCCAGCTCTTGTCTTAGAAAAGTTTTTATCTTAGTTATATAAAGACTGTTATATATTTCTCAACTTCTTTTAATTATTATTTATTTTAAAATACAATTAATGAATAATATACTTTGCATAATTTTCTTTCTGGATAATATTAAATTTTCCAATAAGTTAGAAGGAATATCTAAAAGTGGAAAAGAGAAAATTCACATGCTCTATCTTCTCTGTGTTCTTACAATAGCTTAATTTTTTTAGTGTTTCTCAAGTACAGTTATTATATATTTATTTAATGATAGTTATATAGGATATGCCATCTGATAAATGCTTATTATCATTTGAAATACTTAATTGTCAATTTTATTAAATGACAACCTAGGTTTTGGTATCATAAAAAGTGAATTGCAAGATTTTCATTTCTTTGATTAAACATGACTACTTTACAATTCCCACTATTTTATGGATAATGATCTTGAAATGTCACCTTGAGCAGTAATTCAAGAAGATAGTGACTAGAGAAATATACTGGGGTCTTATTATATATAAAAGCTCTGCATAGGAGAGCTTTTACATTTCTGAGTCATTCTTTAATCTATTTAACAAAAGTTTATTTAACAGAAAATATGTGATTCATTATACAGCAGGTGCACACTGGGGGATTTTATTACTGTGCTGGCTAGAGAGACAATTCTACCTTTCTTTCACATAACATATAGTCCCAGAATTTCCACTGAAAAAAATAACATCAACACTTCATTACAGGAACATACTTTATTAGAAAGTATTTCCTTATAGATGAAAACTTGTATATGGACATATATATTTTCATCTTATGAATGTAAAATCTGCAACATTTTTTCTAAAGGAAAAGGTGAGATCAAGCATTAAGCTGTCGATATGGTTAAGACACATGGATAATTTAACCCAACATCCTTTTTCATGATGCACACTTCTATAAGAGGAATGAGAACATGAGCATTAGGAAAATGGAGGGTGATGTCAGTATAATAAAGAATTCATGGAGGTCTATATGAAACTTTTCTTAGCAGGCTAATTTTTTTTACTATCAAGGAGTAACAGTTGAATGCAATAGGCACTAGAACAGTTAAATGCACCAGGCCATGGAGGAATAGAGTATTATCCATGAAGTCCATTCATCCCTTATTCTTTCTCAACTTAGTTTGATCATGTCCTCTGATTTTGAAGAGCTTATTGTGCAGTTCTTTTTAATTATTTCCAGTTTACCTCAAACCTTTTTTATACCATCTTTTATCCATACACCTTCATGGGTATTTTTTATCAAACAAACCTTATATTTACAATATTCTATTTACTTATTAGGAACTAAAAAAGTCTTTAAAGCTCTAATGGTATTTTAAATAGGACAGCTAATTCATCGATAGTGTTCTGGTTACAAATGTGCACAGTTTTGAGTGATGTGCCCCAACTCTATATTGTCCACAAGCCTACATATTTAAAGTGTACAATTTTGCACAATGTAAGATTTTTCTGAATTGCATAGACTGTGTTAAGCCTGACACTACTGTGTATTGTAAAAACTACCATTAAGTAAATAACATACAAAAATTGCTGAGAATAATAGGAAGTTGGTATTAGCAGAAACATTAGTCAAATAATACTGTCAAATTGTTTGGATGCTAGGCAACTGTTAGGTAAAATACCGTTGATGAAAGAAAATGAGAAAGTAGAAATATTTGAAAGGAAATTTATGTCAAAGTGAGAAACTTGAAAAGATATGCTTCTTTAGATAAGTGAAAAATGGCTGGTAATATCAGAAGTTGGGATCAAAGATACAAGGTGGGAAAAAGAAAAATAAGAAAACAGTCTTCATATAGTTTGACATGAGTGTATTTTAATGCTTTAGAAAGGTCTCAATTGTGATATATGCAAAATAATTTCGAATGGCACAGTCAAGTTCAGGCTGAGGTAACATGGTAAAACACATTAAATTTGTGTCAGATATTACAGGAATAATAAGGAAGAGAAATTTTTCCCCACTTAGGTATTTTCTTTCTAATCATCTAATATCTTCCAAAACTACATATCTACCTACCTGCTTACTCACTACACATGTGCTTACATACATGACCCAAAACTGTTACCAATAATATTTTGGTCTTATTTTATAATTTCTCCTTACTATTAAGTATATATAACAATGCTGGCACACAGTACATTTTCAATAAATATTTGTTGGATAAATAAAAAGACCAGTTGATATCTCTCCAAATGATTTTTGTTGAAAAAGTCCACTAGATTACAAGCTCCACGAGGGCAAGGTCAACATTAGTTTTATTTTACCACCCTATTCCTAGTTCCTAGAATTTATGAGATGCTCGATGATTATATGTTGAGTGAATGAATTCAAGCATTGTCTACCAGATAAAATCCTGGGTGACACTATGGTTTTACCCTTGAGCCCAATTCCTGTGATGCCCTCTAATATTCCTAGACATAGTCTCATCTCTTTGAATTTCAAGACCAACAACTCTTCGCTTATATCCTGGTTTTTTCTTATAAGTTGCCTAACACACTCCAATGAAACAGGTTGTGTCCTTGTGCACCTGTAACTAACAGAATCACCACTGTCTAATTCCAATAATTTGTACTAGGTGACGTATAGGTTAAATTGTGACCCCCCCCAAAAAAAGATAAGTTGAAATCCTAAACCCCAATACCTGTGAATGTTACCTTATTTGGAAATAGGGTCTTTGTGATGTATTCAATTTAAGATGAGGTCAAACTGAAATGAGGGTGGGCCCTAATCCAATGTGACTTGTGTCTTTATAAGAGCAGACACAGACAGAAGACCACATGAGAATGGAAGTAGAGAGTGTAGTGATGCATCTACAAGCCAAGTAATGCCAAACAAAACCAGCAAACATCTCAAGCTAGAAAAGGCATGGAGGAGTCTCCTCTCCATGTTTCTAAGGAGGGTGGCCCTGCCAACACCTTGATTTTGGACTTCTAACCTCCAGAACTATGAGACAATAAATTTCTGTTGTTTTAAGTTAACTAGTTTGTGGTACTTTGTTGCAGCAGCCTAGGAAACTAATACAGTGCCCTTGAATATAGCTGTAGAATAATGGCTAAAGACCTAGGTTGTGGAATCTGAACGTCTGGTTTTAAATGCTGGCTCTAGCTCTTGCTAGTTGGGTGAAAGCTCAAACTCTCTGCAACTCAGTTTCTCCATCTATGAAACTGGTATAAACCATATCTACCCCATAGATTTTTATGAGATAAATGAGTTAATATATATGAAATGCTCAGTACTAAGCATGCCTCTTATTAAATGAGCAATGAATATCAATTTTCCAAACAGCACATCTATCTTTGGTCCTTATACTATTCCCTTTCCTTGTTATTCAGGAAAGCTCCCTAGTTATCTTTCTCACATCCACTTCTCAATCTCAGACAACTGTACTCTTAATCCTCGCAAGCTACTCACTGAAAACATATTAGCTAATAATAACTATGCGACTGATTTTACAATATTTTTTATTTAAAAGGTAACACCTAAAGATCTAATCTTCCAGATACCCCATGTTCACTCACAATTAAGGAATAAATAAATGAAGATACCAGCATGCCACCTAAAAAAGGGTACTAATTTCCTTTTAGTCATATTAAGAAATATTTGCTTTTTTCCCACATATTTTATTTAAATGATGTATCTCTCTTTACTTTTAATTACTCTTCATGCACCTGGTGACCCACATTTGTCACTGGTAATAAATTACTAATAAAGTATGAGTCAGAATATAGCAGCTTCTTGGTTAGTTGTTTCATCCATGTGTTTGCAATGTGCTAGGTCACGCCATTTGCAGGATGTTTGTATATTCACTGGGGAGTCATGAACAATGGAACTGTTGGAAATGTCTGGCTTCATGGTGTGCTATAGAAAATTGGAAATTCTGAGGACAGCTGTGTAATATAAGCAGCAGCTGGAGAAACTATGTCCTAGAAAAACAGGAACTTTAGGCTTCTGTTATCAACTAACTAGAATAAATGCAATGCAACTGTCCCTAGTTGAACATTTAAAGTTTATTTTCATAAATTTTAAGGTATCCTTTGTAGTACTGCAAAACTTATACAATAATTTAGTAATGTATGTCATGTGATAGATCTGTATACAGGCATACCTCATTTTACTGAGCTTCACTTTATTGCACTTTGCAGATATTGTGTTTTTACAAATTGAAGGCTTGTGGCAACCCTGCATCGAGTAATTCTATGGGACCCATTTTTTTTTTCTAACAGCACGTGCTCATTTCAAGACTCTACATCACATTTTGGTAATTATTGCAATATTTCAAACTTTTTCATTATTATATCTGTTATGGAGAACTGTCATCAGTGGTCTTTGATGTTACTATTGTAATTTGGGGGAGGACATCACGGATTGTGCTCATAAGAGATGGAAAACTTAGTCTATAAATGCTGTGTGTGATCTGACTGCTCTACCAACCAGCTTCTCCCCATCTCTCACTCTCTCCTCATGCCTCCCTATTCCCTGAGAAACAATATTGAAATGAGGCCAATCAATAACCCTAAAATGGCCTCTAATTGTTCAATTAAAAGGAAAAAATCACACATCTCTCTCTCTTTAAATCAAAAGCTAGAAATGATTAAGCTTAGTGAGGAAAGCATGTTGAAAGCTGAGAGAGGCCAAAAGCTAGGCCTTTTGCACCAAACATTTAGTCAAGTTGTGAATGCAAAGGAAAAGTTCTTGAAGGAAATGAAAAGTGCTAGTCCAGTGAACACATGAATGATAAAGGGAAACAACTTTATTGCTGATGTGGAGAAAGTTTGAGTAGTCTGGCTAGATCAAACCACCCACAACATTCCCTTGAGCCAAAGCCTAATCCAGAACAAGGCCCTAACTCTCTTCAGTTCTGTGAAGGCCAAGAGAGGTGAGGAAATGCAGAAGAAAAGTTCGAAGCTAACAGAGTTTGGTTCACAAGGTTTAAGGAAAGAAGCCATCTCTATCACATAAATTAGCAAGGGGAAGCAACAAGTGCTGATGTAGAAGCTGCAGCAAGTTATCCAGAAGATCCAGATAGGGTAATTAATGAAGGTAGCTGCACTAAACAACAGATTTTCCAGTGTAGATGATACAGCCTTCTATTGGAAGAAGATGCCATTTAGGACTTTCAGAGCTAGAAAAGAGAAGTCAATGCTTGCCTTCAAATTTTCAAAGGACAAGCTGACTCTCTTGTTAGGTGCTAAGGCAGCTGGTAACTTTAAGTTGAAGCCAATGATCATTTACCATTACCAAAAATCCTAGGACCTTTATGACTTAGGCTGAACCTAATCTGCCTGTGCTCTATTGATGGAACAACAAAGCCTGGATGACAACACATCTGTTTACAACATGGTTTACTGAATATTTTAAGCCCACTGTGTTTATTTTTTAAGCCTACTGCCCAGAGAAAAAAATTCCTTTCAAAATTTTACTGCCCATTGATAATATACTTCATCACCCAAGAGCTCTGATGGAGATGTACAACCAGATTAATGCTGTTTTTATGCCTGCTAACAGAATATCTATTCTGCAGCTCATGGATTAAGGAGTCATTTCTACATTCAAGACTTATAATTTAGGGAATATATTTTGTAAGGCTATAGATGTGAGATTCCTCTGATGGATCTGGATCTGGGCAAAGTAAATTGAAAACCCTCTGGAAAGGATTCAACATTCTAATGCCATTAAGAACATTCATGATTCATTGGGAGAAGGTCAAAATATGAACATTAACAAGAGTTTGGAAGAAGTTGATTGCCACCATAATAGATGACTTTGAGAGATTCAAGACTTCAGTGGAGGCAGTAACTGCAGATATGGTGGAAATAGGAAGAGAACTAGAATAAGAAGTGGAGCCAAAAGATCTAACTGAATTGCTTTTAATGGATGAGGAATTGCTTCTTACAGATGAGCAAAGAAAGTGGTTTCTTGAGATGGAATCCACTCTGAATATTGTGAGAATATTGTTTAGACCAGTTGGTAAAGCAGTGATAGTGCTGAAAGAAGTTCTACTGAGGGTAAAATGTTATCAAACAGCATCACAGGCTACAGAGAAATCTTTCATGAAAGGAAGAGTCATTTGATGCAGGAAACCTCATTAATGTCTTATATTAAGAAATTGCCATAGCCACTCCAATCTTCAGCAACCACCATCATGATCAATCAACAGCCATCAAAATCCATGCATAACTTGACACCAGCAAAAAGAGTACAACTCACTGAAGGCTCAGACGATGGTTAACATTTTTTAGCACTAAAATACTTTTTAATTCGGCCATATACATTGTTTTCTAGACATAATGCTATTGCACACTTAATAGACTACACAATAGTGTGAGCATAACTTTTATATGCACTGGGAAACAAAAAAATTTCATTTGACTGGCTTTATTGTGATATTTTCTTTACTGTGGTTGCTTGAACTGAACGCACAACATCTCCAAGGCATATCTATATGCACATACTCTCATGTACACATACACATTCATATACACATGCATTTTTCTGAGTCATTCAAGAAATAAGTTGTAGACATGATATCACTTTACCCTTAAACTCTTCAATGTGTATTTCATAAAAACAAGGACAGTCTCTTACATAACCACAGTATAATAATAAATTTCGGGAGAAAAATAGAAATACAACAGATTAAGATTGCCTATTTATAGACCTTATCATATTTTGTTAATTGTCCTAACAATATCCTTTAAGAAAAATGAAATTTCACATTATGCATTACATTTCATTTTCATGTCTCTTTAGCATCCTTTATTCTGTAACAGTTCCTCAGTCTTCCTTTGTCTTTTACTACATTAACTTTTTTTTTAAAGTACAGCTGAATTTTTATTTTTTATAGAATATGTCTGAAATTGGGTAATTTTCACATTGTGAAAAATGCAGTACATAGAGAAGCATTTTAAAAACACTGCAGTACTTCAATGAGACAAATCCAGAATGTGAGGAATTCCCCAGGACGAAAGATCTGGTTTCTTCAACAAATAAATGATAAGAGGTAAGAAGTGGTGACTGCCATGAATTAAAAGGGCCTTTAGGAACTATATCAAGCAAATGTAATATGTAAAACTAATTTGGATTCTGATTTGAACAAGCCAACTTAAAAAAAAAAAGTTTGTGTAACAATGGTAAAAATTTGAAACTGACTAGACATTAGATAATAAAAGGAAATTATTTAAAAATTTTGCATGTGATAATGGTATTTTCTTATTTTTTTAAAGAGTTCTTATCCATTAGAACTATATATAGAATTATTTATGGTTAAAATGATATGTCTGTGATTTGTTTAAAATAATCTAGTCAGGGGTGAGAATGGTAGGCATAGATAAAAAAGACTCCTTATGTGTTAATTGTTGAATAACTGGGAGTGATGGGTACCAAAAAATACCATTCTCTTATTTTTTGTATGTTTGAAATTTTCCATAATTTAAAGCTAATGTCAAAGAACTGAATGCCTGAACATGAATGAGACTATCAGGTGATCAAACTCCATGAGCTCATGTAGTATTGGTTATCTGATGCACTTAGCCATAAGGTCTGGTATGTACATTAGTGAACATACCAGATGTTCACTAATGGATGAAATTTGGCCTAAGAATGTTCTGGAAGCACAAATAATTTGCCTGAGCTGGTAGCTCACATTCCCTTATGGGCCTATTATTATTCCAGTTCTACCACTCTTTCAATTTAAATTAATATCATGAATGATCTCCCAGGGAATTTCTTATGACCAGTTGATGAAAGAGAAAAATATTTTAGTTTGTTCTATGGCTCCATGCCATAAGCATATAGCGACTGGAAATACAATTCTGTGGTAGGAACTTCTAAGCAGGTGGGTTCTAAAAGGAAACATTCCCTTTTGTAAAATTTTGAGTGGCATAGAAAATCTTTTACACTTTGACTGAGATGAACTTTAATAGGCATATGCCATTCTTTTTTTA
This sequence comes from Cabassous unicinctus, assembly GCA_029593785.1. Classification (NCBI taxonomy): domain Eukaryota; kingdom Metazoa; phylum Chordata; class Mammalia; order Cingulata; family Chlamyphoridae; genus Cabassous; species Cabassous unicinctus. The sequence goes on along the minus strand of JAQZBX010011808.1, from coordinate 11,609 downwards.
TGGTCAATATTCTAACTCTCCTTCAGGTTTTTGAGGAACTCCTTATTTTATGAGTCTTGGTGGGAAATAGAGCCTTCTTCTTAATATAAAAGCCTGAAAATGCCTCTTTATTTTCCTAATATCTCCTGGAGTTAAGATGCAAACACATGAAAATAATTCCACTAATAAGATATACCCATCTCATCTTTGAATTAAAAGCTAGTGGTGCTATGACTGGAACATACAGATTACTTTGCCTGGAACCTGTGGTAAATCCAGCAAGATTTAGTTCTTGGATCAACAGTGTTAGAAGTTCTGTGGTAGTATGCAGTGATCAATTATCTTCAGAGATGGTTTGTGTGAAAATTAAATGAGCCTTTATGTTTAATTGTCTTGCAAGATATCCTGACCCTTTGTGTTCTTAACAGCTCATGCAAGCCACTGAGATCTAGATACCACATAAATAATCATGGGGATTGCTTTTTTGGGCACTGAAATCTTGTTCTGTTTCTCTCACTTGGTCCTGTTGCCTCATACTTGATTTCTCAGATTCTGCCTTTGTTGTGTAGATTGGTGACCTGGTTGGAAGGAATGTCAGCCCTTGATTTTGCCCCTGAATCACCCTCAATTCCATTCTTTGCCATTTGAGTGAAAGTCACTCTTGCTCCCTTATTTGGCCAGGCTCTCTAAATACTTCATTCCAGTCCAGGTCCAGAATCTCATTTGTCTAGAAAAGGGAATCTAACATTGAAAGCAAGGTACTATAAAAAACAGTCTGATAGATTTACTTTCTCTAACTTGACTTTCATGTATTTACTCATTTCTTCCAGAGAATTTAAAAGGAAAATTTTAAAGAGAGTTAAAGTTTGGTTTAGTTAACTTTCTATTTTATATAGTATAACTTCAATGATTAAAGGAGGTTATAGTATACTGATAGAAAATTTATCATAAATTTTGCTACCAATGAAAGAAAAATATAGCATATGCAAAGATTAATTCTAGAACACCAGAAGATAGAAATTAATATTATGGTATATTTTAAAAAATCACTGAATATCAGTTAAAACAACGTTTAATGTAATAACAAAAACATAATGCACCCTTCCTCTTTCATCATCATTATTTTCCCCATTCATATTGAAATATAAACAAAACCAGTCAGTAATTATTGTAAACAAGTGATCCTCGATCAATTGCTATTTAAATTGGGGTTGCAGACAGAAAACAGAGGAAAAAATAGCACTTTGATAGGAAAAGGGACTGTTATTGAAGATGAAAATAATATAGTAAGAAAAAACTAGTGACACTGTATTGGCACTGAAGGCCACATTTATAACTTCTCAGTTTCAACGTTATCTACTCTCACGTGGTTACAGACAAAGAGCCACATACATATACTATATAGCAGTATGTGGCTTTACACTTCAGCAGGTTGGCAGAGTGTTCTTTAGGCTACATAAAGCAAGTCAAGATTTATTATCTCTTTGCATATTTGGTGACTTCATTAACAAAACAAATACAAGTAAACAAAGAGCTTTGCCTCCACAGAATTGAGTTGAAATATTACTGTATTCATTGCTTTCCAATTTACTGAAATCCACACCTTTTGAAAGTTATAGTGAAGTAGTCCTTTACTAATGGACAGAGCTTCCCCAAAGACTCTTATGGAATCCCTTGGCAGCCCTTACCATGAGGTTGCTAAGAATCTTTCACATGAGAGAAGCAGTAAGAAGCCAAAGAAAGGGTAAACTTTTCAGTTTTACCATGCTCTAATGAAAACTACGGTGAAGACCTGAATTAGTGGTCCATTAGCTTTACATTGAGGGTCCATGGAAAGAGGGCTTCTGCTCACTTGCTTTTCAAGTCAAATGTATTGCAATTGTCCTGGCATTTTCCTCCTCACTGAACAAAGGTGAGGTGAAGTACCATACTATTTATCACTGTTTGCCCTACAAGAGGGAATTAAATTAACAAGACTTTGCTGCTTAATAAAGAAATGAGCAGTGTGTATTTTTCTTCTTCAAGGTATATTTCCTAGGAGAGTAGTAAATTCTCACTAGTGTTATGGTAGATTCTTCTAATATCAGATTATATATCTCTACGAATGAATTAAGTTTTAAAAAGCTTCTTATGCTGGGTTTCATGAAAAAAAATTGAAAGTCATATGTATAAAGTAATGTAACTGTTAGTAGCAATTTTAAACCACATTGCCTGTCATAGGCAGGAAAATATTTTAATGACTAACTGTGGTGATCTTGACTAAGCTATTCCTTATTTATTCATTTTCTAACAAGTCTTTTGAAATTGATTTTCTTTAAAGAAATCAAATTAACTTTGAGATCCTTCTTACGATGGCTAGTAAGTGGCTAATATGTTTTTTCCCACAACTCTGTGGGGAATAGCAATTTTCCGTGAAGGATTTTCCTGAATGTTGAAATATGCTCTCTGGTTCCCAGTGACTAAGTTCCAATTTGGCTCAAATTTTTATACGAAGACTTTGGAAAACCGTTTTTCCCAGAGAAGGATTTCATATTTAACTAATGTATCTGCAGAACGAGGTAAAACAGACATTCCCTGAAATGGAATGCTCCCAGCATTTAGAACATCTGTATATGTGCTGTTATGGCCCAGGTGACAAAGAACTTATTTCTCACTCTTAGCAATAAATTTTAGATTGATTGAACAACCCAGACACCTTCAGCTTGTCTAAATCAGGGAATCAGGCTAGGAATGTGTTGGTAAGATGAGGCTTAGTCCTGGCCAAAGTCTGGAAAGAGTCAGTGTAACACCGTGAGCTTCTGGGGCCTGGTCCAACACTGACTTAAGACAGGAAATGTGTGCTCCAATGGCTCTCTGTCAGACCTAGTTGGGCCGAAGACGTGCAGAAATCACAAAACGTACCTGGCTCTCTCTAGCTCCAAGTGGTAAATTCAGCATTAAACCTCTCCTTCCTGCTTTGAGACCTAATAGGAATTCTCTCCTTAGTTGTGCTTTAAATACCACCTAGTGTATTTTGGCTTTTGGTAATTAGAAAAGCAGTAGTCTACAACATGTGCAATGTCTCTGAATCTGAGACTGCAGTGATGTCATAACTGAAGGGACAAGGCAGGATAGAAAAATCAAAGATAGAGACTTTTTCTGTAATAAAATCCACACTAAAATTGAAATGGTAAAGGGAAAAATGTTTTTAAAAAAAAATTATTCTAACTACTACAGTTTAAGTGTTGAAAATATTGAAACTGAGATATTTTGAATTTATTTATATCATGTATATACATAGAAAATATAAACACAAATGTAATTTATTATACAACATACACATATACGAAACACACAATTTACAACAGTATTGTGCTTCAGTACAATTTAGTACCAAATTTAACATATACATTAAATGAAAATTGTACACACAAAACTCAGAACAATGTGTTTTACTTTAATATGAAGTAACATTTGTTCATATTTTAACAATTCATGTATCAGTAGAAGCACTATTTTCACAAATAGCCAACGCTCCCCTTTTTAGTTCTTGCTGAGTTTCAGGCTGAAACAGAAATGACATCAAAGGAATCATGCAGAGGCAGTAATACTGATAAAAGTTCAAAGTAAAACTGCTGGGATAGAAATTCCCAGAAATTTTTCTCCAAAATAAAACTTAACAAAAATCATGAAGACTTCTTCTCTCTAGGATCTAAGAGATTGGTTTAATAAAGAAATGATGAGATAGAAAAGTTTACTCATGTACATGAAAATATGTTTAACTGGAAAAGAAATATTACATGTTGTGATTTTTAAAAAGCCAGAAACAATATGGCTTTGTAAAAATAAGTCATAATTATAGTAGAATAATTAAACCCTTACATGTCTACAAGATCTGTGCCTCTTGGTCAGAAGAATGAAATAAATTGAAAACAGATCAAAGTGTTAAGAATCTAGTTCTAATAAAAAAGAGTAATACACTACAATATGGTGTTTTCCATATATTTTGGTTTTTAGAAAAATAATATCTCTGGTTTCCTTTAATGTTGAGATTCCAGAGCATTATTACTTCTGTAAGTATTAAAAATTTCCAACACAGACTGTTATTATTCAATTGTTCTTAAAGCATGTTTGACAGAGTTGACACAGTATTTTCAATTGTCTCCACATATCCAATAAAGCCCAGTCTAGAATACAGTTTTAAAAAAAGACGTCAACCATGTCATATCCCAATTATTTCTACCACATAAGTTCATTAAAGGAAAAGAGAGGTCTAGGATTTCATATCTCATTAGGTGAAGCTTAGCTAGTCTTGCTGCAGAGTAGCTATGAACAGAGTACCTCGATTCATTTAAAATCATTTATCCACATATCCATTTATTTATCAGGCAATGTAGTAGGGATTTGTGAGTAATCTGACTAAAATAAGCAAGACTATATCCCATAAAATCACAGATGAAATAAAGCAGAATGATTTCATGTCTTAAATGACTAAAAGGAATTTTAAATTTACCCTGAAAATGAGATAAATCATTACTATTTTACCCTCATTGATTTCATGAGAAAAGGTAAGATGTGTACAAAGAAATGGAGAATGGGAAGGTAATTGGTAAAGGCTGAAGGGAGGCAGGATGAAACGAAAAAAAAAGTTAAAAGGGACTCAGAGATGAGAGGCAATAAACATCTTTGTATGTATTCACACCTGTCCAGTGTGATAAATATTTGCTTTAACATTTCTTTTAATATCTTATTTTCCATTTAGACGTGTGAAAACTCATTTAGTTCATTTTTCATTTACCATAAAAGTAGGTCTTTTAGTTCAGTAGGAGGCAACGTAAATTGGCTATTCAAAAGGAAAATACAGCCACTTACAGAAAATAAATAATTATTATAAAATTTGGGAAACTTATAGAGCTTTTACTGTAAGTTCCTATGTGCTAATGATTTTCTCATCTCTAGAAGCTATCTCTTCAAGAGAGCTATGTATTGTCACCAGGGTTTGGTTATTTAAGGTCACTGACACATATTTCATATTCTTCAATAAAGAAATTAAGCATCATTTCAATAAAACTGACTACATTGTATTGTAACTTTTTAATATTCATACTTCTGACTTTGTAAAATTATTTAATCTCTCTAGGACTCAATACCTCTGGTTGTAAAAAGGAAGAGGTTGACTTCTCAGTGGATGTAAACCATCAGAAATACACATGTATAAACTCTGTCCCAAATCTTATGAATCAGAATTGAGGAGATAATGTCTGGGTAGGAATGTTTTGAAAAAATCTCCATATTCTCACATTTTGATTAGTAGCCATTAGATAAAATGATCTCTTTTGTTCCTTACTTTCTAAACCTTACATAAGAGTAATTTATAATTAAAGCCAAATTATGAACCAACACCATTAGTGAAAATTTTTACATTAAAAATACGATCTCAAATGTTTTCTCAATGATATTTTAGATTATTTTCTTTTGCATGGTTAACCATAGAAACTGTTTCCAAATTTTAATTCTGCATATGTAGATAAATTATAGTTTTTAATTGTTGGGACTTGATTTCCTATTTTAGGAAATAAAGAGATGTCATATGTGTATATAAATATATGCATATTTTTATCAGATATTTGGAAAGTTTATTATGAATGTACTGCTTGCAATTATTGTGAAATTTCTATTTTCCCATAGATGATCCACAAGGAATGTCATAGTTATTCATAAAATGAAATGAATCATTATTTTTGTGGTAGCCACAAAAATAAGCAGATAGCCATTGTGATGGTTAGGCTAAAGTGTCAACTCAGCTAAGTTATGGTGCGCAATTGTTTGGTCAAGCAAGCACTGGGCTAACTGTAATACACAGACATTTCATGGACTTTAATCATCAGTGAGTTAACTGCATCTATGGCTGATTATAACTACAACCAGCTGAGGAGATTGCTGTCAACAGTGAGTGACAGCAATCTAATCAGTTGAAGGCATTAAAAGGAGAAGTGATTTCAGCATTCAGGGAGAGAATCCCCATCTCTTTTTCAGACAACCAGTGTCTCCTGGGGAATTCAAGAGGACCTTTATCTGAGTCCCTTGCTTGCAAGCTGCACTACAGAATTTGAACTTTTGCATCCCCACAGTGGCGTGAGACTCTAAATTATAAATATTAGAGAAAATCTCATACTATTTACAGATATCTCCTGTTGGTTCTATTTCCCTAGAGAACCCTGGTTAATTGAGCCATTTATTGTAACAACTCTGCACCCTGAAGACTATAGAAACTAACTACCGGGACTCCAAAAATCACCCCAAACACTAATACTGAACCCTTATGACAACCATGATATCCCTCAAACTTTAATAAGCATAATTATTTGTCCAGCTGAGTTATCCTTGTAGATACTGAATTCACTAATTGTAGTGTATTCTAAACTATGGAGGAGAGGGAAAACAGCTAAAACTCTAGAGGAATTACATTTAATGGTTTTGATATTGTCAAATTGTCCTAAGAAGTACACCTTAGAAATCTTGAAACTATACTATGATGATAATGTGATACATGCTCTTGTGTTTTCTATTTCTTATAGGACACTGTGCTATGACTTCAATTTTAGTTGCAGGAATTTAATTTGTGCAACAAATTGGGGAGGGGCGGGAGAGAACTGGTGCAGATAGAGCAACTTAAAAAAATTTATTTTGGCAACAGCTAATTTCAGATGGAGTTGGCTGGATAACCTCTTAAGCTTATAGATATCATAAAATTATTTCTTTTGAGGAATTTTTATTAAATGCCACGTACATGATAGGCTTTCTTTTTGGTTCTGGGATAAAATTAAGTAAAGTCAAGTGCAAAATCTCAAGATGTACCATATACTTTCAGAATCAGGAAAAATTAAAATGATGGTAGTTCAACATCTATTATTTTTATGAATCATTTATTAAGCCTGTACTATATTTCAGACCCTGCAGATAGAGATATTAGAAACAATAGTACTTTTCCTCCATTAATTTATTATCTACTAGGAATGAAAGTCGGGTAGCCAAATAGTTACCATGTATTAAGCATTATGATGGAGGTGAACTGTGGGGACTCAAGAAGGGATATCTGACATACTTGGGCTAGGGGTAGAGGGAAAAGTACAATTCAGAAGGTTCTCAAGCAGGAAGTGATGTCTGAATTAAATCTTAGCTGGTTTGGCTTCAGTAAGAAAAGATTCTGTTAAATATTATATAGTGAGACATGTATGTGCACAAAGCGATATAAAATTTCCAGTCAGACCTATTAATTCTGGAGTGGGGGAGAATTCAGGAAAGTATGGTGAAAGTTATACTAAACATAGTTCTTGAAGGATGAATGGAGCTGATTGACTTGAAAAGATGAAAAAGACCATCCAGTGAAAGTTAAAAACATGAGCAAAGAATATACGTGTGAAAGTAGGTGTTATTTTTAAGCTGCCATGAGAATTCTGGTGTACATATAACCCTTTCTGAGGGATCTACTGAGAATGAGTGAGGTAGGTGGTGCTTTGTTGTAAAAGCACCATATCTTCACTTTCCAGAGTAAAAGACAATAGATAATATCTAAAACTTAAAAAACAACAAAACAAGCAGTAGACCTCTGGGTGTAATTTCAAATCACCCCACATTTTATGATTTCCAAAGAAATCATAGAATCAAAAATCATATAAATCATAGAATAATATACACAACTCATGCACAAAGATATTTGGTATTTTAGGTTTATATCACTTTCTCATATTTCTAAAGGGTTGTTTGGGAGCTATTTAATTCAATATAGAGTGTAGTGGTACAGTTTTCTTCTGTTTCCTATTTGGGTTTTTTTGGGGGGGGCGGGGTGGAGAATTTTCCTATCTTGAAAGAAGCTTCAGCTGTCAGTTCTACCCTCTTACATGCAATTTCTTTAAAAGATTATTTTGGGGGAGGAGTGGTAGGCAGCCTTGTCTCTCATTTGTTTCTGCTGGAGACCAAATTTTCCCCTCTTTCTCTGTACAGCTAAATTGTCAAGGAATGCCATTGTTTCTCCTTTGTATGACTCTCCCCCAGAAGCAATTCTTCTCCAAAATAGCAACATATGGTCTCACTTACTTTTAAACCCCTACCCCAAGCTATCGGATCCCAAAAAAGTTCAGCACATTGGCACTTAGGACTGGACTTTTTCTTTCCGAGAGTCATTTTGTATGTGCTTCATCTAAGTCCACTGTACCTTTTGACTCATTTACACTGAGTCTCTTAAAGTCTTCTCTTCCTTTATTTCTGCACTGAGGGGCTTAAGCAGAAGGTGGTGGAAGTTCTGTTGGAATCTGGTTTACTTCTACATTTAGAGATAATTTGATGTTTGTGCTAGTAATGCAGAAGGCATGAGTTGTATGTGTTATATAAGGCATGTGGGGGTGATTCAAAATCAGACCTAAAAGTCTACTGTTTAGTTTTTAGCTTTTGTTTTAGACATTATTTATTATCTTTCTACTCTGTATATGATTTTTAAATTTTAGATCTTAGCTATTGCCTTTTACTTTGGAAGATGAAGATATAGCACTTTTATAATAAAGTTCTATATATCTCAATACACAATATTTTTCTTCTGACCTTTCCATTTGAGATCATAATTTGCTTAAATAAGAATTCCATAGGTATATTATTATAACTATGTAGCTATTACTCACTTTTGAGCCATGTAGTAACTATACAACTTTATTTCCATAAATGTACACTCTGATTCATGTTATGTTAGTTTTGGTAAACTATATTTTTCAAAAAATTCATCCACATCAGCTAAATTGTTGAATTTATTGGTATGAAGTCTGTGACAGTTTGAAGCTTTTTGTGAATTCCAGAAAAGATCATGTTCTTGAAGCTAATCTATTACTGTGGGTGTGGAACCCTTTGATTGGATTGAATTCAGCTGGGGGGCCTTTGATTAGATTGTTTCAGTGAGACATGATCCAGGGTGGGTCTTGGTCCTCCTGCTGGAGTCCTTTATAAATGGAGGACTGAAAGCAGAGACACACAGAAAAAAGCCTCAGAGACAGAAAGAGAGGTCCGGGAAAATGGAGGCTGGAATCAGCAGAGCATAAAGACACAGGAAGAGACCCCCAAGAGGCTAGACCCAAGGAGCAGCTCAAAGCTGAAGAGAAGAGGCCTGGAGGAGAGGGGAGAAATGAGCCACATGCCTGATTAGCCACAGCTGAGGTCTGAGAGAAAGCGTCTTTAGAGGATGCCATGTGCCTGGTCACCCACAACTGCAACTTGGTGAGACAGCATCTCTTGATGATGCCTTGATTTGGACACTGTCACGGCCTCACAACTGTAAGCTTTGAACCTAATAAATTCCCACTGTAGAAGCCAACAATTTCTGGTATATTGCATTGGCATTCCTTAAAAATTAAAACAAAGTCATTCAAAATATTTCCTAATATCCTTTAAAAGTCTGTTGGATATGTGGTGATAAATCTACCTTCTTGGTGTTCATTATTTCTGTTCTCATTCTTAGAACCCACTTTAGGTTTCATTCATATTCTCTACTGTTCTCCATTTTCTATCGCATTATTCTATAATTTTAAAAATTATTTTCTTCTATCTACTTACTATGAGCTTACTTTGATCTTATTTTTCTAATTTTTTAAGGTAGAAACTTAGGTCATTAATTTTTAAATCAGCTCTATGCAATAGACATATAATATGAGAAGCATATATTATTTTAAATTTTCTAGTAGCAACATTTGCAAAGATAAAAGAGTAGGTAAATTAATTTTAATTATACACTTTGTGTATTAGTCAGCCAAAGGAGTGCTGATGCAAAAACCAGAAATCAGTTGGTTTTTATAAAGGGTATTTATTTGGGGTAGAAGCCCACAGTTACCAGGCCATAAAGTAAAAGTTTCTTCCCTCACCAAAGTCCATTACCACATGTTGGAGCAAGATAGCTGCCAACGTTTGCCAGGGTTCATGCTTCTTGGGTTCCTCTCTTCCCGGGGCTGCGTTTCTCTCCGGGCTTAGCTCCTCTGTTTCCTCCACAAGGTCAGCTGGAGACTATGAGGCTCTCTAGGCTTTGCTTCTCTCCACAAGGCCAGCTGTGAACCCTCAGGCGAATGGCTCGTCTCTATGCCGGGGCCTTCTCTCCTTCCTCACCAGAACTCCAATATCAAAACTTCTCCCTCTGTCCTTTACCATGCCTTTTATATTTGATTCCCCCACCCCTTGGGGCTCAACGCCCTACTGACGTGGCCCAGTTAACGCCCTAATCATAACTTAATAATGCCCAGATAAGCAGACCAGTTTACAAGCATGATCCAATATTTATTTTTGGAATTCATAATTACATCAAACTGCCCAACTGCTACATTTTGTTTAATACAATATATACAATAGGTTAACATTTCAACCTGTAATAACAAAAGCAATAATTCCTGAGAATTATTAGTTTCTATTTTCATTCTGAGTCTTTGATATGCATTGTGTATTTAATATTTACCTCATATCTCAATTACAAACAGCCAAATTTCAAGTGGTCAATAGCCACATGTGGCTAGTGACCATTAATACAATATTGGACACATAATTTTAGATTATTTTTTCTTTTCTAATATAATCCTCTAAAACAATAAATATTCTTCTAAACACTCCTTTAGCTGTATCCCCAAACTTTGATATATTGCATTTTCATTACTGTTCAATGCTAAATATTTTCCAATTTTTTCTCTTTGAGAGCTGTTATATTTCCAAGTACCTGGTGTTTTTATAGGCATCTTATTGTTATTGATTCCTAATTTAATTTCATTTTGATCAGATAATAAGCTCGGTTTGGTCCCAATCCTTTTAAATGTACTGAAACTTGATTAATGGCCCAGGATATGGTCCATCCTGGTGAATGAATGATGCACTGAGGGGGAGATGAAATGTATATTCTTCAGTTCTTGGGTGTTTTTTTCTATAAATAACAATTACAAAGTTCAAAGTGGTTGATAGTGCTGTTCAGATAATATATATTTTACTGATTTTTTCTCAAGTTATTTGACCTTTTGTTAAGTGAAGATTAATATAAGCTCTCACTTTGCTTTTAGAATTACACATTTCTCCCTTTAATTATCACTTTTATTTATGTACTTTGAAGCTCTGTTATTAGGTACATGCACATTTATACTTGTATGTCTTCATGGTGAATTTATCATTTTACCATTCTAATATATTGTATTAGTCAGAGTTCCTAGAAAAACAGAAACAATTTATTATAGGAATTGGCTCACATGACTGTGGAGATTGGCATGTCTGAATTCCCTAAGGCAGGCTGCAAGTTGGGAACTTGACAGAGATGTTGAATTCCCCAGGAGACCAGGCTTGCTGAAGTATAGATAGAAATTCTTCTTTCTGACTGCTGAAATCATCAGTTCTCTTTCTAAGGCCCTCAACTGATTGGATGAGACTTCACTCATTGCTGAAGGCAATCCTTTGTTGATTGCAGATGGAATCCATAAAGGAAATCAACTGGCTAATGATTTAAACCCACGAAATACCCTCACATTAACAATCAGGCCAGTGCTAGCTTTATTAAATAACTGGACACCATAAACCAGCCAAGTTGGCACATGAAATTAACCATCACAAATATCCCTCCTAATATCTAATAATACACTTTGTCTTGA